>CAIGRP010098262.1:0-27463 GCA_903798385.1 Fraxinus cuspidata
AAGGGTAAAATCATCATTTTATTGGAAAAATGTTGAAAATGACCTTTTGCGAAATGAAATGTAGAAGGTAAGGGTGAAAATGCCAAAAAAATGAAAGGTATGGACGTTTTGCATAATGACATTGAAAGGTAAGGACGTTTTGTGCTATTTACCCTTTAATAAATGAAGATTCTCGTGACACCACCAAAGGAGTATAGTGAGATGAGTCAATGACGACCATTTATAGGCTTGACAAGGTTCAAGTACTATTATTGGAGAAAAACAGTTTTGAATAGATATTTTTAGGAAAATATATGTTAAAAAGTAGGAAAAAGTTTTTGTACGTGTAAAATATTTTATTATATAAATTTGTGGTTAAAAATGAGGATATAGACTAAAGAAATTTCAAATAATGATTATCAAACGAGGGCTAAAATTTGTACAGGTCATGAGTCTAGACACTCCAACAATCACGACTTTCTAAATGTATAATTGTCATTTATCAATATTGGAGCGAGTTCTTCTTTTAATCATAGCTAATTCTATAGTCTATGCATAAGCTACTTCCTTTTATTGGTCGATCTTGACAACTCTTTGAATTCTAAAGACGTGGAAGTATTTTATTTGGACATTTGTTAGTGAAATTGTAGTGAGATAGACATCTGTGTTCTTCTTAACAAGTAGGTTGTTCTGACTATTTGATTAATGAATGCTACCTGCAAAATGAGGTCGGGGCTTTCTCTTCTGTTCTACCTCCGGTGTGAGAATCAGTAGTCGGTTTAAGGAAGTAAGAAGAGAATATAATTGGAATTCAAATAGTTCGAGTTTCAAGAAGAATACTTTTCTCACCGTATGGGTATTTATAGGTACCTAATGAAATGTTCTCGTTCTGCAGTTAATCATGTCACATGCCCACGTAAACCTTCCCACTCCCCTCACGTTGTAACGAGATGACCCTCACTCCTCAAGCGGTTGGTTGTGTCCATGTTTTCTGTTGTGAAGTTCTCATCCAACTCATTGCCATTTGTATGGTTAAGTGCAGCATTGGCCTCATAGTGGTAACATCTTATGTGGACGTAGAGGGCATCATGGGGGTCGACGGCTTCATAGTGGTAGACAGCCTATGTGAACGTAGGGGGCCACATAGGGGTCGACGGCCTCATAGCGGTAGGCGGCCTCATGATGGTCGACGACCTCATGGTGGTATATGGGGTGCATATCAAGTAGCCCTTACTTCAATGGCCATCATGAATAATTATTAATGCCATCTTATACCACAAGTCCCTCTACCTCTTGTCGATGTCTATTGAGAACGGATAGCCTAATCACGCTGGTTAATTAATTTTTTTATAAATGTGCATCGACATTTGATATGAACGGGTTGATCAGTCCAATTGACGTAAAGTGACAAAATATCGTACAAGTGCCACCCCATTATTGGGTTTTAGTTTTGGGGGAAGCAAAATAGACCTCCGTGTTCTCCTTGACAAGTAAGATGTTCTAGTTACTTTGATTAGTGAATACTACCTACAAAATAAGGTCGGAACTCTCTCCCCTATTGTATTTTCGGTGTGAAAATCAGTAGTCGGTTTAAGGAAGTAAGAAGAGAGTATAATTGGAATTCAAATAGTTCGGGTTTCAAGAAGAATACATTTCGCGTCTTAGGGATATTTATAGACACCTGATGAAATGTCCTCGTTTTGTGGTTAATCGTGCCACATGTCTCACATAACCTTCCCACTCTCCCCATGTTCTAACGGGATGACCCACACTCCTCAAGTGGTTGGTTGTGCCCATGTTTACTGTTGGGTAGTTTTCGTCCAGCTCATTGCCATTTGTATGATTAAGTGTAGCGTTGGCCTCATAGTGGTGATGGGTCTCATAGGAGTCGACAGCCTCATAGTGATAAACGACATATGTGGACGTAGGAGTCCTCATGGTGGTAGGCGGCCTCAAGGTGGTCGATGGCCTTACAGTGGTAGACGGTCTATCATGTGGTGCTCTACTTAGAATGCATATCAGGTAGCCCTTACCTCAATGGTCATCGTAGATAATTAATAATGTCATCTTATATCACTTAACAAGTGCATTATTTAAACAATTTCAATTACGTGGAACTCACCATATGGAGGCTTGTTTGCATTTTCAATTCTTTTTTCTCCTTTCTCGTCTTCTTTACATATCATTGCTATTCAACACTCTAGCTGGTATGTTAATAAACGTAGTATGAACTAGAAACTATGATGAAAAAGATTGTAACTTAAATTTTTTAAATAATATTATTTAGTACTATTCAATCCTTCTTGTCAAACAATTTATAAAAATTTTAGTTGCCTTCTTGTCACGGATATTTCGCACAGATACGAGTTAGTTATTCTATATAATGAACATAGAGTAGCTTTAGGAATATTAGACGCCTTCTTGTCATGAATATTGCATGCACATATGTGTTAATTCCAGTTTTAAACTTAGACCATTGTTTTAGATTTTTGACTCTTCAAAAGAAGAAAGGAAAAGAAAAAGGTGGGGATGGGGGACGGCTATCTTGCCTGTTTAAGCTGTTCAAATTTGACCAATTTTGGATGTTTTGGATTGCCTTACATATTAATATATCTACTTCAGTTCCACCTTTGTACTTTATTAAATTAAAGTACATAATAATAAAACTATGTAGGACTATACCAATTGAAAAATATTGCTACCTAGGTAGAAATATTTATTAATTACGACGTTTCTTTCAATGTTTTTTTTAATAATAAAGTAGTTAAGTATCATCTTTACCGTCATTTTATATTTTAAGAAAGTTATCATATTATGTCATTGGAAATATTCTTGAAAATTGTTAGATATAATCGGAATCTTTATTCTGCATGTGAAACGTGTTTGTATCCGATGCTCCTTAATGGTTATGCACGAGACTCTTGCTCTATCAACATTTCTTGTATTTAAATGTTACTTTCGGTACATTATTGGTACTATTTGCATTTCAAGATGCTTCTTTATAATTAATTGGATTCCAAAGCACAATATGTTAAATCAACTATATTATTTTTATGCAATTAGTGTTCTACTTTTCCTAATATTTAATTTAATTTATTAGTGCATGATCAGGGTAGACTGTAGAGAGAAGATTAAAATGTTTGATTCCCTTCTTTTTCTCTTGGTTCTTACCTCTTTTCTACTAGCAATTGAAGCACTTATTTTTATCTTTGAATACTATTAAATTTTTTTAGTGGTCAATCAAAGAAACATCGTGTCATTGCAAAGCAAAAGCTTCCATATTTTGGCACAAGTTCACTTGGAATAAAGATTGTTATGCAAGTGAGCAAATTAGAATCAAAGTAATGGCTTTTGTTTATGGACCTCTAGCTTTTTAGCACTAAAGGAAAACGAGTCTGAACCAAAACTATGTTGAAGATGTGATTTCAATTAATATATTTGTTTCAATTTTAATAATTTTAACTTTTAGAAAAATTGGTCCGACATGATATCATGTATAAATTCTGATTTTTATTCTCATCCTACCTAATTACGAAGGAATAATGACTCTAATAGTTTTAACTTTTAAATGAATTAATTCGTATAGACTAATGGAAGTCGATCATTACCATCATTCCAATATCTTCAAAAAAACAAGTGCAAAGTCTAAGGGATTCACACAACTATGCATTCCTTTTGCAAGAAAGAATATATATTATTTATTATAAAATTTAACTATGAGTAAATTATTTATTCCCTAAATTATATAAAAGTTTACTTGAAATCTAACTACTATGGGACGCATGATTTTTTCTCTCAAGAATTTACCCCTTTTTCTTTAAGAAAATGGAGTTTTTAGGACGCCACCTACACCCAATGGAGAGGTTAGCGTACACCTAGCATGTTTTATACATTGACGATGGAATTAAGCATGGGAGGGAATGTTCGAACCTTACCTCCAAACTTTACATCGAGATATGGGAAATTGTTATAAATGAATTTTTACACAAAGAAAAAGGGTATTTGCTCATTGTTCTTAATATAAATTCAAAGGGATCCAACAATGCTTTTAAGAGAAAATAAATAACCCCCATCACACATGCTTTAATGGAAATTCTTGCTTTAATTATAGTATCTGGTAGATTTTTATAAAAAGAAACCGCTAAAAAAAGGTCTTAAGTATTATATTAATTAAGTTAACTTTTAAAAAACAATTACTTAATGACTAAATTTTAAATTTTAAAATGGAATCATGATTAGCTAAAAACCTAAAAAGGTCAATTTCTTGGTCATTCTAGTGCATAATAGAGGTCATCTCTATTTGGTTTTTTAACCAAAATTTGGTTGGATTTTTGAGAAAATATTTTTTCTTTCTTTTCACGTATTTTTATTAGGATAATATTGTTTTCTTTATTTCACATGATATTTTACGTTTTCATCTTTGTAGTATTTCTAGAGTTTAGCATGCATCCTTATAATTACTAGACTTTTTCACAAGTTTTGTATTACAGAAATATAGAATAATTGTGTAGACATAGTTATTGTAACTGTTTTCTCCATATTAATCAATTGAATAAAATGCTTCGTTTATCTGTCAATTAATTTTTTACCTTTTATCTTTTTATTTGTTTGTGGTCATATACTTCATATCATGTTATACATATTACCTCGATCCATTTTATTTCTCGACAAGTGGTATTAGAGCTATTAGTTGTGATTTGTTCGAAGTTTTTGTTATTGATGAGATCCATGAAATATGAAATTTCGTTCTTGAATTACGATTCAAGATTCTCATTGTGGCAAGTGAATATGTGAGTTGTACTCGTGCAGACGGATTTGGATTGTGCGTTGTTGAGATTTGACAAAATTTCTACCACTTGGACGATGGAGGAAAAACAATAGAATGATCGGAATGCACTTTCTCATATCCATCTTCATCTCTCTAACAATATTCATCATGACATTTTGAAGGAGAAAACGGTAACTGCGTTGTGGTTGAAGTTGGAGCAATTTTGAATAACTAAAAGTCTAAAAAAACAAATTGCATCTGAAGCAGAGATTATAATCTCATCACATGGCAGAAGGTAGATCTTTTGAAGATTATCTAGCTGTATTTAAGGAGATCGTCGCTGATTTGGAAACTTTAGAGGTAAAGTATGATAAAAAAAGATTTGACCTTAATTCTTTTGTGTTTGCTGTCCACTTCGTTTAGAGACGTGATCTTGTATAGTTGTGATACTCTCACCATTAAAGATGCATACGATACCTTGTTTTCAAAAGAAAATATGAAGTATTTAGTTTGATTTGAGGCCAGAAATAGAAAATGCTTTGTTGTTCATGGTGATTGGAGAAGGGGTAAGTCGAGATCAAATTTTATCAATCAGGTTTGTTATTATTGCAAGAAATGACAAATTAAGAGGGATTGCGACAAATTATAATGCAAATGTAATTTGACTTCAAATCATGTGAAACAATCAAATACTTTAGATGAGACCATCGAGAACTATTTGAGTTATGGGGATGTTTTGAGAATTTTCGACGTGGAATCCAAACCTGATGAAGAGTGAATTTCGGATACAACTTGTGTGTTCCATATGTGTCCAAATAGGAATTTGTTTGAAACATATGAAACGGTGACGCGATGTGTCATTGTCGTGGGTAATAACGAATTTTTTCATGTAAATGATATTGGTAGAGTCAAATTAAAACTCGTGGATGGAACATGTAGAACACTTGATCACGTTCAACATATTCCAGACTTAAAGAGGAATATCATTTCGTTAAGTACTTTTGATTCAAAATGGTATACGTTCTCTGGAAGATGTGGTGTTTTGAGAGTTCGAATGGATGTTCATGTTGTATTGGAGGGACATAAGAGATCCCAGATATACATCTTGCAAGGTTGGGCAAAATATGTGAAGAAAAGTCAGCATAGATTTAGTACTATGGTGGAAATTCAGTTTGGTACTGTACTTTTGGGATTTGGTTTAGGGTCCATCTTAAAGAATACTACTCAGTCGAGTTTCGAGGATATGGGTGATTTCGCTTTGCCACCATTACCTACGTTTTCGTTGTATACAACTGCTAGGGATAGACCTACTGGAAATAGGTACACATATGCTAATTAGGTTGCACATGCTTTTTAGTGTTTTTGAAGATGTTGAAACTAGCCAACGACCTTCTATGAAAGCATTGGGAGTTGATTTTATTACAGTGTGTGCTTTGATACTGTATAGTAATTTCTAACTTTTTTTGTGAATTTTGGAGCACCTAGTATTTGGGTTCATATATTCGTGTTCAACACAGTGGAAAATGAGGAGTATTTTTGTGTTGGAAAAAGTTTGATTCTTATTGAAGAGTTCAGATTTTTCATTGTGGTTAGATTTATTTTTCCAAGTGGAAAAATTTTGGAATTTCGTTCATTGCATCGAAATTTATGTCAATGTGGAGATTGTTGGATTCTTTTACCCAAATTAGGTTGGATTTTTTAGAAAAAAAATTCTTTTTTTCCACATATTTTTATTGGGAAAATATTGTTTCCTTTATTTTTCGTGTTTTTTTTATCTTGTTTGCGTTTTTGTGGTATTTCTATTGTTTGATATATAACCCTATAAATATTAGACTCTTTTCACAAATTTTGCATTACTGAAATATAGAGTAATTGTATATGCACAATTATTGTAATTGTCTTTTCCATATTAGTCAATTGAATTAAATACTCAGTTCATCTTCTTTGTCTTTTATTGTGTTAATTGTTTGCGATCATAGGCTTCATAATGTGCCATATATATTACCTAGATCTATTTTATTCTCAACAATTTCTACTTAAAAAGCTTAATCTATTAACTAACTGTGGCTAATTATAATTACAATTGATAATCCGTACTTTTTGCAATTAATTTCTAATGAAATTAATCTATTTCCTATTTTAGAAATTACTCACAAAGTTAATAAAAACAGGACAATTTCATTCTTCATTTTTTCTTCTTTTTCTATTTAGCTCTATCCAACATTGGAGGCGAGGCAATTTTGCTATGTATACTTCTGGTGTACAAATAGCAAAACTCTTAAATCTTATTAGAAAAGGCATGTTTCAGTTTAATAAACTGGAAACAACAATAAATACTCGGCCCCATTGGTAGATGGATAGAGCTAAATATAAAAATGAAAAAGAAGAATGATAGGAATTATTTATTTTCTCTTAAATCTTATGATTGATAGGAGTAGCCAGAGTCCGAGTATGATTTTTATTCTTTTCATCTTTAATCAAATCCCTTAAAATTCACATGTTTCGGTATCTTTCCCCTGTCAAATGAAAGAAAGAGTAATGATATTTAGCATAATTGATGTTTAACACTAGTTTAGGTGATAGCACTAGTCACATTAAATTACATATTTATTTAAATGAATCACATAATTTTACTTGTAATTTGATCTATCACATAATATCACATAGATTAGTGCTCTAATACCAATGTGCTAGATAGCATTACTCTAAAAAAAAAAAAAAAAAGTATGCAATTAATGTAAGACGACTACAGGGCAACAAGCTATTTCAAAATACAAGTCAACCACAAAAAAAAATAAAAAAAATAAAACATCATGATTTGTGCATGGGTTCCCACTTTTATTAAAGGGGAAGAAAAATATGGGGATTTGAAACTCATGCATGCCTTAATATTTGGCCCCCATTTGCCGTCCATTTTTTCAGAATTCTGTTTTTTCAAACTCATGATTTTCAATCACACAATCCCACAATAAAATATTTTACCCGAAAATTTAAAAAAAAAAAATTGTACTTTTTAATCGTACATTTTTCAAAAAATCACTATTCCAAAATTTATTTTCCTTGGAAAACTCTTTTTAGTGGCTACCAGACAGAGGCTTGATATACATTCAAGAAAGTATCTATAAATCTTGCTTTTCAATCACTGCTTTTGCCATGCGGTCGGAAATCTAGATAGTTACAGGACGGGTTTTGGACTTTGCCCCGAGGCAGAGAGATGTTGATAACTCAGTCCCGTTGTGTCTATTTACTGCATGTGCCAAAACAAACAGGGCTTTAATTTGAGTTGTTTTCAGAAGCAAATTATGAAAGAAGAAAAAGTGCTTTTGGAAAATAAAAATTCTTAGTTGCCATAAAAAAGAGTATCTTTGCTTCCTCAGAAACTTCTTGCATGCAAGCACCAAACGAGAAAAAGCAGTTGAATGCTTGTGATTTTAACACGAGAATTGCTTATAGCCACTTGCAGCAAAAGAAAAAAAAAAAAAAAAGGTGGGGTTCAAAATGTGCATGGCCATGCATGAAACAGATGGCTGATGTATATATTTTTCACAGGATGTGACTAAGAAATATATGTGTGACAAAATTTATGAGTTATTTTTCTTTTAGTTGAATTTACATGCCATTTTGTTTCACAACTACTATATTAAAATATTGGGTAATGGAAAAGGTTTTCCACAAAATGGATAATCAACATATGAAAGTTTTGACCACTCCTGTTGACAAAATCGATTTTTTTATATCGAACCCAAATACTCGATAGTTTTGAGTCATGTGTATTCATATTATCAGGTGGTGTAGATTTATCTTGAATTTTCAAACAATGAGAAGAAGATCGTTGTCAATGTCAAATAAAGATTCATTCACGAGATCTTCGATCAATGGATTCATAATTTCTTGATAACAAATCAAAGTTTCAATATCCCAACAGTAACATGTGCATATATTAAAAAGATTATACATGTGGCCCTTTTCCTCTTATTTTTCATTTTAGAAACATCATGGACCTGCAATGTGGTAGCCAAACTTGAGAAAATATTTGTAAAAAGGAAAGTTCAATGAAAGATCCAAACGATAGAGATATAAAAAGTTGATTGACAATAAAACATATGATTCAAAGGGGGAAATGGATTTCAATTTTTTGTTTCTCTATTAAGTATTGAAGATAATGGAAATAATTCGAAGAATAAAATTTAAATATAAGGAGCAGAAATAGGAATATTAAGATAAATGTAGTTGTACACTTTAAAACTAATCGATCCAAATTATCAAATTAGAGATAGCAGAAAATAAAATATTCGTTGAGTAAAAAATCGATTAAATTATTATAAGTTAAAATTTATACCCGTCAACCAAAATAATCTCCTCGTGAGTTAATTTGGGAGATTCCCCAACACAAACAAGTGACAAATCAAAAACTGCAATTTCATTCACATAAGCTTCAAAACGTGCAATTTTCTCTTTAAGAAAAAACTCCCTGACAAGTGTAAAGTGTTTGACTTTTGGCTCTTTCAATGGATATCGATTTATGGTTTTCACACGTGCTAAAATCTGCAAATTATAATTACATTTTTATTTTTTTAGCATCCAAGATCTTAATTAATAAATGTCAAAATTGTTAATATTATTTTTCATCCTCTCTTCTTGATTTCAACCCTTGAGCTTGTAGGAATAAAAATTTAGAGCAAATAAGATGTTTTCGTAGTTCTCATATGTTATTCTTGCTATAACACAAAATGTTTACTATAATATCTAATTGTGTAAGCAAAATAAAAATAAAAGTTGCTGATAGTCGAGCTCATCAACGATTACACATTGAATTTATATTTTCCCACGAATGTTCAAGTTCTCAAATAAATATCTTTGGAATTGAACAATTTATAGTCACGACTTTTAATCACACATGAAATAGCTATCACAATCCTCTCTTTACTATAGTGCACTGATACTAAACTTTTACTGAAATGAAAGTAATTATTGATATGAAAACTAGATTGGAGTAGAATGAGAATTTGATCGTGTGAAATATTTTATGTCATGTATATAACCTTTTGACGTGACTTTGTCCAAGAATATGGACTTTGATAAAGTTTGTAAGTTTGAATAAAAAGTAGAAGTTGTTAGTGAAAAAGTATTGGATTGAAATGGCGCATCCTTTTAAGAATATGCCAATTGTCAGCCATTATGGAATGAACTCTATTTGGGATATTAATTAGAAAAATATATTTATTTACTTTAATGAATTAATTTTTTCAAAGTCATTTCTACTTCACTCTAAAATAAATAACTCAATTTTAATTTTGATCAATTAAATAATTATTTTATTAAAACTTATAAGTATTGGTCAAAAACAACTTGTAAGTAATTTTTTAAACTTAGCTAAACATGACTGCTTAAATTGAGGATTGCCAACGACGAACGGAAAAATAATAGAGCCATTCTATAGAAAACAAGAAAAAATTTATTGCCTATGTCCCAACGTTTCATGTTCTATGACAGTTGAGCCTCCTGCACAAAGGTTTCTTCTGCATTCAAATCTTAGCTTCTCTCCAAGGCTTCTCCTTAAAATGGGACTTAGCATCTACATCTAAAGGTTCGTGTGGAGAAATGGCATAATGATGAGGCAGCTCAAATCTCATTTTATTTATGTGTTGGGCCGGTCTGTTGGTTGGTTTGTTTGCTTGCTGGATTATTTCTTGTTGGGCTGGACCATTGTTACTTGGATCATTTGGTGGCTTCTGTTTCATGCTGTTTAAAATTGTGTTTACCTTATGCGTTTTTTTTTTTACTAATGGCTGGATGGATGAGATGTCGTCAAGTGTGGCCCCAATGACCGTTGGATCGAGACTTCTCATATACTTGGGGTTTGGGTTTGATGTGTACTGATTCATTCTCATTCTCTCAAACTCTCTGTATTCTCTCTGCACTCTATCGCCTTCTCTATTCTGCACTCTGAAAATTGGAAGCCTTATTTTAGATCTATAATCTATGTAGTTCTTTGTATAGACCTTGAGTGATTTGTAAAAGGCTATTGTGGTTTCCTTGTGTGGATCTTGTTTTTCGATCAGTTTGAGGGTTGTTCCTTTTGATGTAATCTTGGGTGATTTCGTCTGAGTGCCGGTGTATTCTGAACATTTTTTTGTTCCGGTTAATATAGTGATTCTTCCGGTTGACAGAAGCTCAAAAGGAGATTAGGAACTTCGATTCTGAACCTCTTGCCTTAAGGCAAAAATATCATGTTCTTTACTTCTTATTTCTGTTGGTTTGTGCATTTTATATTTTGTTTTTGGTAATTGAAAGTGGCTGATAAATTTGAACTTCATCGTTATAGTAGTATCAAAGCATTCATACGGTGGTTCTTGGCTTCGATCTATGCAGAACTTGAAGTTCTCCTGATTCAGTTTTCTTTTTTATTTCCTGAAACCCTAATAAAGGGATTTGGTGAGTTTGTTGCTTATACTTTAAAGTCTTCTTGCAAAAAGTTTTTTAAAACTTGGGTCTAAGTCTTTTCTTGGCAATTCCTTTGTCCAGAAACCCTAGGAGTTGTCTGAAATCTAAGGGTTGTCTTGATTTCGAGTCAAGGACCTTGATATAAAACTTCTACATGTGTTCTTTAATTTTGTATATTGCAAACTGTGATAATTTGAATTAGTTCTTGTGTTTTAAGAAGTGTTTTGTGATTATCTTGCCTTGAATTAATTCTGTGAAATTCTGAACATTGTATATACAACCATGCAGACTCTATATAATTCAGTTATGTCTCTTAAGTGTTGATATCTTGATTATTACTTATTGTATATATCTCTGGTTTGCTCTGCCTGATCTGCATACTTTAACCTTTCATTCAGATTTTGTTACGCCTTCTTCAAAATTTGGACTGAAAGTTTTTAATGGTAAATGAGACTTTAGTCTTTGGCGCAAAAAAATGAAAGTTTTTTTACTTCAACAAAAATGTGCAAAAGTTATTGATGAGTCATTGCCAACTGATCTTGAATCAAGTAAAGTTACTGAACAAGATGAAACTGGTTGGAGTTCTATATTTATGCATTTGTCTGACAATGTGCTTAGAGAAGTTGGATAAACAAAGACTGCTGGTAAATTGTGGAAAAAATTAGAAACCACTTATTTGAACAAAACCATGTCTAATAAGGTTTATCTTCTGAAATAGTTTTTTTTTGTTTTAAACTGTACCCATCTCTTGACCTTAAAACTAACATTGATAGATTCAACAGATTATCTCGTAACCTGGCTAACTATGATGAAAAACTCTCAAATGGATAGCTGGTTGTGGTTTTATTAAATTCCATCGTTGATAAATGTAAAGATGTTAAAAATGCAATTGAATAACTACTGATGAGATTATTAATGTCTTAAGAACTAAGGAGTTAGAGTTGAAATCTGAAAAGAAAGAGTCTATTAGTCGTATGAATCTGATGGTAAAGTTTAATCCCAATAATAGTTACTTCAATAAGAAATTAGGACACAAGAAGAAAGGAAATCAGAAAGATTAAATGAAGATTAAAGGTAAAAAGTATTTTTACTGTTAAGAGAAATGTCATTTTATCAAAGATTGTCCTAAAAAACTTAGTGATAATAAGAACAAGTCTAAAATTGATGGTGATGTAGCTTTAGCCTGCAACAATGAGGCTAATATTGATGAGGTTTATGTTGATGTTACTTATCAACCTAGTCAAGAATGGATTCTTGGCTCGGGTTGTACTTTTCACATGTATCCTAATAAAGACTGGTTTGCTGATTTTGAAAATGTAAATGGTGGTCAAGTTTTAATGGATAATCATATGACATGTCAAGTTAAGGAATATGAACTATCACTTTAAGAGTAAAGAATAATAATCAACTAGTCTTAGAAAAGACTAGGTATGTTCCTCACCTTCTAAGAAATCTGATCTCTTTAGGTATTTTAGATGACCTAAACTATGACATTATGATTAATAAGGGATACATTAAAATCTTGAGGGACTCTCACTTGATTATTGAAGCTCCCAAGAGACATGGTCTTTACATTTTGCAAACACAAAACTTTTTTTACTCCACTTCAGCAGCAATCTCTGTTCAAAATGATAAGTCTCAAATATGGCACTAGAGATTGGGCCATATTAGTGACAAAGAGTTGCAAATTTTGAAAAAATAAGGTGCATTTGGAAAAACAAAACATTGAAAAACTCAATTTTTGTGATTATTGCATTTTAGGAAAGCATAATAGATTACCATTTTTGCCTGAAATGCATAAATCTGTGTCAATACTTGAATACTTGCATGCTGGTCTTTGGGGACCAGCTTTTGTACCTATACATACACGTTTTAAATATTTTTTGTTGGTCATTAATGATTTTTCTAGAAAAAAATTGAATTTTTCTTTTAAAATCTAAGTCTGATACTTTTATTGATTTTAAAGATTGGAGAACTTTGATTGAAAACCAAACTGATAAAATGATTAAAGTGCTAAGAACTGATAATTGCTTTGAATTTTGCAAATATAAGTTTGATGAATTGTGTAAATTGCATGGTATATTGAGACATATCGTAACACACACTCCACAACAAAATAACTTGGTTGAAAGAATGAATAGAACTATAATTGCAAAAACTGATAGTTATCTTATTAATAGAAGTCCTGCTAGTACTATATATTTTAAAACTCCTGAAGAAGTGTGGAATGATAAACCTGTTGACTTTAGTAATTTGAAAGTCTTTGGATGTGCAGTCTTTGCAAATCAATCTAAAGGGAAATTGGATCATAGAGCACTTAAGTGTGTATTCTTAGGTTATGGTGAAGGAGTAAAAATGTATAGGCTATGGGTAAGGAAAACCAAAGGACATAAGATCAATATAAGTATAAATGTTGTGTTTAATGAAAATGATCTACCTTGTTTGAAAAATGATAATACTATTAGACCTCTAAGTTAGACTGAGAGTATAGAGAGAGAAAGAGATTGAAGTTGAGGTGGAACAAGTTGAGGATGATAAACAATCTCTTAATATTCAAACTGGAGATGATGATGTTCAAACTCATAGTAATGAAGAGTCTGGACAATCTGAAATTGATTTGAAGACAAATCAATCTTTAGATGATTATCAACTTACTCAAGATAGGCAAAGAAGACAAGTGAGACCACTTTTGAGGTTTGATGATGAAGTGTCTTTGCTTACTATTCAAGAATTCATTGAAAATGAACATACATCTTTTAATGAGGCTATGAGTAGCAAAGATTCCAAACATTGGCTTGAACTAATGCAAGATGAAATGGAATATCTTAAAAAGAATAAAACATGAATTTTGACCAAAAGACCTGGGGAGAAAAGAGTTGTTGATTATAAATGGATTTTTAAGATAAAAAGGGGGAACAAAATTAGAATGACATTAGATATAAAGCTAGACTAGTGACTCAAGGCTTTACTCAAAATGAGGGAATAGATTTTAATGAAATCTTTTCTCCAGTTGTAAAATTTACAACTGTTAGTGTAATATTAACTTTAGTAGCTCAGTTTAACTGGGAATTGGATCAATTAGATGTTAAAATTTCATTTTTAAATGGAGATCTTGATGGAACTATTTACATGGAACAACCAAAAAGTTTTGAAATAAACAAAAATCTGACTTAGTGTGCCTTCTTAAAAAGTCGTTATATGGTTTAAAACAAGCTCCAAGACAATGGTACAAAATGTTTGATACTTTTATGCTTGGACTTGGTTTTAAAATGAGTAATTTTGATACATGTCTTTATTACAAAGGAAGTGGTTGTGAAAATTCACTCTATCTTCTTCTTTATGTAGATGATATGCTCTAACTAGTCATGACATAAAAGAAATAGAGTTAATTAAAAACGAATTGAAATCTGAATTTGAAATGAAGGATTTAGGTCATGTTGGAAAAATTTTGGGTATTGAAATTAAAAGGAATAGAAGGGAAGGCACACTTGGTCTCTGTCAAAAATCTTATGTTTTGAAATTGTTGGAAAAATCTTCTATGCTTGATGCTAAAAGTGTGAGTTTACCTTTAACAAATCATTTTAAACTTTCAAATGATCAATGTCCCAATTCTGAAGATGAGTTCAAGAGAATGGCAAGAGTGTGATATTTTAATGCAGTTGGGTCTGTTATGTGTCTAATGGTTTGTTATATACCTGATTTGGCACTCTCAATAAGTGTATTGAGTAGATACATGTCAAATCTAGGTGAAATTCATTGGGAAGTTATGAAATGACTTCAAAGATATATCAAGGGAACTTGTGATTTGGGAATTCAATATTAGAAACAATCTAAAGGTGTTATCTTGAGGGGTTACACAGGAATTTGGCTAAAAGGACTCTTAAGTGAATTTGATTTTGTTAAAGATGTTGTTTTGTATTCTGATAGCCAATATGCCATTTATTTGAGTAGAAATCCTGTTTTGCATAATAGATCAAAACATGTTGATGTGAAATTTCATTTTATTAGAGATGTTATCTCATAAGGTGTTGTAAAACTTGGGAAAATTTCTACTTATTTTAACCCTACTGATGTTGGTACCAAAGTGCTGCATTTAAACAAGTCTTTTGACTGTTTAAACTAGCTGAACATTAACACTTACTGATTTGTGTATCAGAAATAAGAGTAAATGATGCCATGATGGAGAAATCACTATAGATGAAACTGGGATCATTGTACCAAGGTAAATATTGTAGAGAAATGGCACAATGATGAGGTTGTTCAAATCTTATTTTATTGTTGTATTAGGCCGGTCTGTTGGTTAGTTTGTTTGTTTGCTAGATTATTTCTTGTTGGGTTGGACCATTGCTACTTGGATCATTTGGTGGCATCTATTTCATCCTGTTTTAAACCGTGTTTACCTGATGCTTTTTTTTTACTAATGGCTGGATGGATGAGATGTCGCCAAGTGAACCCCAATGACCGTTAGATGGTGACCTTCTAGAGACTTCTCATATACTTAAGGTTTGAGTTTTATGTGTACTGATTCATTCTCATTCTCTCGAACTCTCTGTATTCTCTCTGCACTCTCTCGCCTCTCCGTTCTGCACTCTAAAAAGTGGAAGCCTTATTTTAGATCTATAATCTGTGTAGTTATTTGTATAGATCTTGAGTGATTTGTAAAAGGCTATTGTGGTTTGCTTGAGTGGATCCTGTTTTTCGATCAGTTTGAGGATTGTTCCTTTTGATATAATCTTGGATGATTTCGTTTGAGTGACTGGTATATTCTGAACAATTTTTGGTTCCGATTAATATAGTGATTTCTTTTGGTTGGCGGAAGCTCAAAAGGGAATTAGGAACTCTAATTCGTGTTATTTACTTCTTATTTCTATTGATTTGTGCATTTTATATTCTGTTTTGTTGATTGAAAGTGGCTAATAAATTTGAACTTCATCGTTACAGTTTAACTTCTTTCAAAGGCTCCATCTTTCAATGGAACTATTTCTCCTCAGCAATGGGACTACTTCAGAGTCAAAGTCTAATTAGCACATGAATATTGATGCTTGGACAATGTTATTGTGTTGATGTTGCTGCTAGGGTATGCAAACTCTACTACAATAAGGGCAATCTCGTTGTAAAGGGAAAAACTGTATAGGGCAATTACAAGTGCTAAGTTGACAACACCTATATGGTTGTCTTTTTTGTTTTTTCGTCAAGTCCTAATGAAAAGAAGCCACCGTCATTTTCCGTGTACATATTTTCTTGTACACCAAGTATGCATCCTACAATAAAAATGCAAAGAACCCCTACAAGAAACGTCTATAGAAAGATTTAAACCCTTGTTTAATCCCCGTTATTTTCAAAATATATTCTCTCTTTTTTATTTACAACCACATATTATTCAATAAAATAATATTACACGTAAATTCAAAATTTTTCCTTATTTTTAACTACACATTTTTATCAAAATAATATACCACAATACATTTTAATTTTAAAAATGGGGCTCTAACAGGCTATAAATATCTTAAACCCTACTCTCAAAGTCTAATGCCTCATATAAAAATTAAGGCCTAGGATTTGGGGGATTATTGTTATGCATTTGCCTACATGGCAAGCCACGTAACTGCAAGTTAAGCAATGGTGCCACGTAAGGCTTCCGAGGCTATAGCTCATCTTTGCGAGGCGATGAAGGAGCATTCCATCATCTCGACCACTACTTTCCAAGGTGTTGAAGGCATGGACTAATGCACCATCGAAAAGTTCGGGATGATAGATAACTTATTACAGGTCATCGATTTCCTTCTTCGAGGCGGTTTTCGGATTATTAATATTCAATTGTGTGACACGAGTCTCCATGACCGAAGTGGTAAAGATCGACCCGTTGCCTTTATGTATAAAACGGCATTTTTTACTTACCAAGTTACGTGTGAAGTGTCTAATGTGAAATAGCCTATGAATATGATGGTGATTGAGTCAAACTTTCTTTTGCACGATACAATTCAAACAATGTCAAAAGAAAAACAATGGATAGCAAATGCATCATTTGTGCTTTTTTATCTTTGCTTTAACATTCTCTATGTGAAATCAATTCTTGTGTAAATGTAAATTTCATGAATTAATCGCAGGCACTCCACCTAGAAATAGTGAAAGCAATTAATATTGAATAGTCAAAATTGGCTACATGATTTTCAAAGCCCAAGCATTAAATGCAGGCAATCCATATCAATTCAACTTCTAACATTTTTTATGCATACAAATAATTTTTACATACACATACACATCTTTTATTTGTATGCATGCATGTAGATATGAATGATAATAAGGACAACCATATTTATTTTGTCAAAGATAGGGCACTATTCATTACACATGAGTTTGTCCACTACGTATTCAAATGTGTAAAAATAGCCTAGTGATGGCAACGAAACGGGGCGAGCCGGGGCGGGGTGGGCTTGCCCCGTTTGTTTTTTTTTTTTTTTCAGTTAATTAATTATTTTTTTATAGTTAATTAATTATTTTTTTATTCATCACGAGGCGGGTTCGGGGCGGGGGTGCGGGATTTTTTGCCCCATTCGGGCTGGGGTAGATTTTTTTGCCAACTCTAAAAGAGCCTAATCATATATGACTTCTTCAAGAAATCATTATATTACTCTCTATCTCATAAAAATAGACTTATTTTCATTTTCACACAGATTAAAAATATATAATAATAAAATAAAAAATATAATTTTTTTTACGTTTTTCCTAATATACCCTATATTAAATAAATAGGAGTGATTTATATTTATTGATAATAAGACACATTAAATATGGACATATTACAAAATTAAAAAATCAACTATACTCTCAATAAAAAAAATTGGCTCTGAAATAAGAAAGTAAGCATATCTTTATGGAATGGATGAAGTATAATATACACACCCACTTGTACATATATCTAATATATTATATTAAAATCCACAATCGACAAATTTTATGAAAAAAAAAAATTTCATCTCCAATCCGTTCAACCTTTTCTTTATGATTACAAAAATGCCATTGCAATGTCCCTAATAGCCTCTTTTTACACTTGAACAAACTCCATAGGTTTTGCATTTAGCAAGAAACATTTGAAATTATTAACGAGCTCTCATGTAAATAGTTTTTGAAATTTCGTTCAACTTTTATAAAATAAGTAGATAACTATGTATGAGAAAATACAGTTTTACTTGTTTGACACTTTTTAATATTCTAAAATTAAATTTCTACTCTATAAAAATTTCATATAATCAATATACATCCTATAAGTTTGTTAGCATCAAAATTTATGTGTCTTTGTTTTTAGCTCAACATTCTTCCCTTTTCATGATGACAAACACACAAAAAATCATGCATCAATTTCAAACTTAAGCACACTGATCTCTTAAAAATGATGTCTTCAGTCCTATATACTTAGACCTATTATATTGCACGGGATTTACAGATAAATTAATTACAGATATAACAATAAATCTTAGTAGGATAAGAATCAGATATAACATAATCCTTCACAATTTATTTATCCATAAGACTTGTAGCCGATGAAATGTATTCGGCTTCCGCAGTTGATAATGCAACACTGTTCTACTTCTTTGAATGCCAAGAAACTAGACAATCCCAAGCAATTGACAAGTACCTGAGGTACTCTTTCCATCTTCAAGATCACCGGCATAATCATAATCATAATGTGTATACTAGGCCAAAGTAAAATGAGCATTCTTTGATAATACATGCCATAATCCCTTTCAAGTATATAAAGATTCGTTTCAATGCAGTTAAGTGTGATTCTTTTGGTGAACTTTGAAATCTAGCACACAAACTGAATAACAAATATCAAGCATGCCAGCTGTTGCGGAAACTCCTCGAGAAAACTTGACTCCGGACTTAGAATACAGCCAAACAAACACCACCTTAGCCAAGCTCAACCCACAACCGTTTTGCACTTCAATTGTTGATATTTATATTTTAAACACTTATTTGGAGTCTAAAATAACAATATTTTATGTCATATAGGTAAAACTCAATGGATGAATGAGAATTTAAAAAAAAGCGAAAATTTGTGAAAATGGCTAAATCAAAGTTTGAGGACCAAATTGAAAATATTCAATAGTTAATTCAGACAACAAGACGATACTTTAAAAATTTCTAGGAGACAATTGGATGTAATTAGAACTCAAAAATGAATGGAATATGATCAAAATCAATTTACAATCGCACAACTTATATTCCAGATTTTTAGTCGAAGATTGAGACCCATTTTAGGCATAGTAAACACCAAAATTAGGAAATTTTTATTTCTATTAAAGTTGTATCATTTTTAATTATCTTTCCAACGCAATTTGAATCGCCTCAATCGAATATCGAAAATGAAAGTTATGATAAAAATATTGACTGCTATGCAGAGATAAAAAATCTGCGTGCGAATGCAACTTTCCTTATTCGATTTGAACTCTTTTGAAAATCAATTTGGATGTGATTTTCATCCAATCATTGACTCCTACAAATATATAACAGCATAATATATATTGAAGACTTTTCATATACATCTCATACTCTAATATTCATCAATTATTATCATCAAATGAGGAAAATTCATAATTTTTGTGAGAGAATTGAAGGGGACTTGCAAGAATTCAATCAAGTGGATATTCAAATTTGATTTTTTTGGGCAAAGAAATTCAACCAATTTTCGACTCCTACAAATACTTAACAGTAGAATATGTATTGGAGACCTCTCATATACATCTCATACTCCAATATTCATCAATTATTATCATCAAATGAGGAGAATTCATTTTTTTGTGAGAGAATTGAAAAATATTTGTAAAAATTTAATCAATTGAAGATTCAAACCTGATTTTTTGGCAAAAAAGAGAAGGCGCAAGTGGAAATTCATCAAGAATCATTGAAGAGATTCAAAATTTCAAGATTCATCTTTATTTTCTCAATTTATCAAAAATTCGGGTTATATCTTTTCACTTTAATATGATTTCTTATAATTTCAATATGTTAAATTAATTTTATACATTGTTAGGATGAGATGAACCCTTGTTATGATATTTTTAATTTTTACTTAATTATTTTGACTTTAATTTGATTTGATTTGTGGATGTTTATTATTATCGTTATTTTCAATTGCTTGATCACCAATTGAATTGTTAGTGAATTTTATTGTTATCGAGAGACAATAGAGTTTAAGCACAATATAACAAACATTGTAAGGTTCGATAGAGGATAAAGATATGCATATATTCTTTATATGGTTTCAATATGTATTATAATACTTATTAATGCATTTATCATGTTTGCATCTTTTATAGAGAGATAGAAGGGTCACATGAAGGGAATATATTTGATTGTTATCGAGAGGGGCTTTCAATTAAATTAGTAACATTGACCAATATGAATTATTTCAATTTGATTGTTACACTAAAAATGGAATAATAAGGGGAATTTGACTTCTTAGCAATGCATATCACATATTTGAAAAATACATTTATATATTTTTATTAGTTTAATTCATAATTTAGATATTAGTATTAAAAAATCACAAAAATTGTTTGATATTCGATTAAAGTTGAAATTAGTTTTAACTTAATTAAACACCTAATTCTCATAGGTTCGACAATATATTCACTACTTTATTACTTGTTCACGATCATATTCACTTGCGGGTTTTCTAAGTATCAATTGCCTCTATTTTCCCACTCCAATTAAGGGCACAAAGGGGGTGGTGATTTGCAAGCCACAAAAGGAGGAAGGATAAGGGAAAACAATGGTTGAATATCACTAAAGAAATCACCTCTTACTCGGCTGCCTCTCACTTTCACTCCTCTCTTGCAAAATTCACTCACACACGACTGGGATTGACTTACAAATGGGTAGGGATGTCAATGTGATGTGGCGTGGCTCGGGAAAAGCCCGAATCAGGTCGGCCGATTGGGCCGACCCCCGTTTTGGGGCGTCAGTTAGAGCCTGAGCATACCCGTGTGGCTCGAGCCACACGGATCAGCCCGTGTCATGAGCCGAGCCGAGTTTAAATAAGAAATAATTACGACGGCCTACAACAGCTCGCAGTTTGCAGGCAGCTGTCATAGATGCCTACGTGCAGTTGCAATTTTTACCCAATCTTGATATTTATCAAAATGTAATATTTAATTGTGATAATTATTATTTTCTCCTAAAATAATGCACATGGATGAACTAACTGGGTTAATCTTATAAAATAAGCAAAATAAATAAACAATCGGTCTGTTAAACCACGTGACATTAATATAATTGTGTGGACAAATGAAGAATATTAGAATAATTTGTATCAAAACAAAACTTTCTAAACTAAATACAAAAGTAAATGACAAAGATTGTTGTTATTAATTTATTGAAAAGCACATAATACTTCTTGTTTGGAGGAAGCTATAATTTATTTCATTGTACTACAAGCACTTTCTAAAAAGCGCGTTTGACACGCAACTTACTGCTGCCTCATGAAAAAAATTAAAAAAACCAAGCCGGCTCGGCTTGGGCTCGACTCATAAAGGCTCGAGCCGAAAACTCGGGTCGAGCCTAATTCTTTTGATCGGGCAAAAACTCGGCTTGACTCGAGCAAAAAAAGTTCGAACCATTTTTACTCGAGTCGAGCCGAGCTTCGAATTTGGGCTCGTGGCTCTGTTCGACTCGACTCGTTGACATCCCTACAAATGGGTATATAATGCAGCTAATCAATTAGGTCACATATTGGGCCAAGAACCCAATTAAAATGAGCTGCCACTTAACTAAGAATAAATGGGCTAATATCCAAGTCCCCGCTTACCAATAAATAGACCAACTAATTCACATGTCACCATCAAATTTGGGCTCACTAACTAAGGCCAACCTAAAGCCAATTGGTTGTTTCCGGGTCGAGCCAAGTCTATGGTGTCAATAAATTATCCAACAACTATTTAAATCATCGATTGGATTTGTTGGATATCTCCTTGATACTCAATCAACCTGCAAGCAAACAAAACACAAAATTTATACTTGCATAATCAAGGTAACCAATAAAATTAGAATCACACACCTTACCTCATGTCTCGAACCCAAAACACATATAATACCTACTCTATATACTCTCTAGGACTGAGGTCAAAAAAACTCAAGTAGAAGCAGACAATCACAGTAATCAACGAAGAGTAAATAAAAATGTGAAGAATATATAATATAAGATAACACACAGATCTTTTCAAACATGTTCACATAGAACAATTGACTAACACCAAATTAATCAATCAAATTGCCAACATATATGTAACAAATGCATAAATGACCCCCACGAAAAGATCTCACCACACTTATCATATTTTATTTTGTATTGCTCGCACTTCGAGAACGCATATCTCCTCCAATCACTCACTATGTTCACTAGATTTGTCACTAACTTATATCTAACTAGTAAACATCTATAGATCTTAAGTCCATAGGATGATCATCTATCTCTACCTCACATCTCTCAACTTAAGTGAATAATAGGTCTTCACCTAATAAAAGTGATAGAAGTGTCTCTCTCTCACACTCCACCTGATCAAGGTCTTAGCAGATAGAGGATTCCAACCAACAATTTTTTGTATGCACCCAAAAAGGAAGAGTAGAATAGAAAAAAACAATTGGAAACTCTCAAAAGAATCCAAAGACGACCACACACTCACGTTTTCTCTCAATGCTTATCAACACCACAAACATTTAATCACATTTCCACTTGTAATCCAAATGTCACACATCCTCACATACATATCACCAATATACACTTAAGCATCTATACTCCAAATTACCAAAAGACAATCTCATTGCTAATGTATCACAAACTCACTATAGCAAAAATCAACACCTTTGATGACCATGAAGGTTAAGATTCAAACCACAAGGTTACTCCAACCCAAATCCTCAAAAAAATCTATAAAGGATTTATCCTACAAAGGAAAGAGTAAAGGTGGTACTCACAAAAAAAGGCTCACAAAGAGAAAGAAAATAACCCGCACATGATTGCCCCATAAATCTCACAAACCACATAGGCTCACAAAGATAAGGGAGAAAATGACTACCCCTCTTTCTTCTCACTACCAAGCTCTCTCACACCACTCATGGAGCAAACGGAGTATGACATAGATCTCAATTCACTATGCATGTAAACACATTACACAAAATAATCAAATTGCTCTCAAACTAATGTAAATGCACATATAAAAAATATTGAAATGTCATATAACCATACAACAGAATTAAGCAATCACACACATGCATGAAATGATTACACACAGATGCACATGCAGTAACTAGGTTTACCCTCAATAAATCTCACTCGGGTCACAACTAGACTCAATGACAACATTCACCCCCACCTCTCTCATCTTCTTTCGTTTTATTATCTTTCCAATGATAGTATCTTTCAACATGTCCAAAATACCACATTTAAAAACACCTTACTTTTCGTACTTATATTAAACCTACATTTACCATCAACAATGTTATAAATAAATAATTTTATTTTGCCAAATTGAAAAAAAAAACACTTTTTTTCCATTAGAAAAACACAATTCAAATTGTGTTGTCATTTTACCAAAAAAAATGCACAAAATACAACCAACGACGACCACAAGGATAGTACAAACACAATTCATACAGAATAGTCAAACAAAACTTTTCTAATGTCGCGTGCAATTTTAGTAATGAAAAATTAATTAGCAATAATTCACAAAAAATTAAGGCAAATAATTAATAAATAATTCTTAGGTCTAACAACATACAACAGATATCCCACACGGTAACATTAAACCTAATGTGACCCCGCACGATTACTTCTAATACGAAAAGTAAATTGTTACCTTATACGATAATCGTAACTGCAACAATAAAAGGAAACAAATACGATACTAATAAGTGTATTTTATACACTTATTTGGAATTAAGTTCTTTAGAAAAATTATAGTCTAATTTATTGTATATTTCGTTTATTATGTGAAACTCGATGAAATGAAGTGACATTGAAAAAAGAAGTGAAAACTGGCGAAAAATGGGCAAGATCCACAAATTGGGGACTAAAATGTAAATATTCAAATATTTATCGAAACTCACGATGAAGATTTGAGAATCTTAGGAGTTAATTGGATACAATTAGAATTCAAAATGAGTGAAATATGACCAAAATATTTTCACAAATCAATTTAAAACTTCACAAGAATGTTCCAGAATTTCACCCAGAGATTGAGATCCATTTTTTGACCTTGTAAATGTTCGAATTGGAAAACAGTTATTTCTAGTAAAGTTGTAACTCTTTGATATAACCCAATTTGAATCGCCTCAATCACATATCAGGAGAGAAAGTTACGATAAAAATATTATAGAAGATGTAATGCAGAGTTTTACCCGAAAGGCGCCACCATGCTGTCTTCACGGCGTCGAAGCGCCACCTGGGAATATCTAAGGTGCGTTTTGGCCTGTTTTGAAGCCTATAAAAACCCTATATTTGACACAAACGTATGGAGAAATATAAATATAAATTTTTGACACTTTTGAGGGAGAGAAAACATATAATAATCAAGATCAACAAAAATTAGGGTTTGTAGACTTTTGAAGTTGAAAAATATTTTTGATGCAAGATCCAATTCTTTACATGATCAAAATTTCAAAACCCTGTTATGAATTCTACACTTTTTGTTTTTCTTTCATTATTATGAGTAGTTAAATTCATAGTTAGGGTGAACAATATAATTTATATGTGACATTTTTTTTTTTATTTAAAATTGTAGTTCTTTAAAAGCATATGTGTTGATTTTATTCATAAATTTAATACTTTGAATTCTTTGACCAATTATTCAATGATTTTGTAAATTTATTACTAATCGAGACGTGGGTTTTAGATTTAGATCACATAGTAAAATTAGGTAATTTAATATAACGTGTAGATATACATATATTAGTCATTACGGTCGTCGGATGAATTCTTAAAACTAATATTTCATTTAATTAAGATTAAGTCACATAGAAGTATGAAATTGAATTAGTTAAACAGACTCAATAAGAACTCGATAGAGGTAAATTGAATAATCTAGAAAAATTTGACCGAACACTACAATAGTAATGAATATTGATTGACAAATTAAAAGAGATCTATAGGTAAAATTATAAGCCTTGACATCCATATTCATACTTTAAAATCCAAATTCGATAAATTGTGCAGTCAGATAATTTAGTTTAATTAAAATAATTTAGACAGCAATCACAAAACTTATTATTTGTTTTCGATCAAATTAAAATTAAGAATAATTTAAACAATTGTTAGATAGTAGTCATCGTGTAAACGGTATCCGGACTCATTGATCACTATATTAATTGTTCAATCTGTACACTTGCGAATATAAAAATCGACGACAAATACGGATCGGACCATATCCGTGGGTCTGTAAATAAGAAGAGATGCAAATTCGTCGATTTAGACCTACCAATTTTCGTCCCAAAGCTTTCATCAACTGCGGCAAAGCAAAGGAACCCAACATCCGGACGTCGAAGGGTAAAATCGTCCAAGTTTCATCTTATTGCTGACAACGGACAAGACGACAAGGTCCGTGACACCATCGCAACATTCTGTCTTTTGGAGTCGTCGTCTAAAACCCTCGAACGCGCCTTCACGTGCATTTTCGGAGTTCTACACATAGCCGCCACATGTCGCCGATCACGTGCCACTCCATTCGGTGCGCCTCCGTCTACTGAAGCTGTCTATGGTCTTGGTTCATCCAAAGGATATGTCGTTTGGCCGGAAAAAGCAAAAAATCAATCCAATACCTTGAAAAAAATCTAGAAAGTTTCTTCCCTATTTTCTGCCGATTTTCCAGTCGATTCTAGCCAAGTCAATTTTGGTACCCAAAAATCATATATTTCTCACCAACACTTGCTCTGATACCATTTATTACAGAAACTCCTCAAGAAAACTTAATTTCGGGCTCAGAAAATAACCAAACGCACACCACCTTAGTCAAGCTCAACCGACAACCATTTTGCACTTCGGTTGCCTCTATTTTCCCACTCCGATTACCCTTCTTCTATCCCATAAAGGACATAGAGGGGATGGTGATTTGCTAGCCACAAAGGTAGGAAGGAGAAGAGAAAACAATGGTTGAATATCACTAAAGAAATCACCTCTCACTCAGCTGCCTCTCTCATTTTCACTCCTCTCTTACAAACTTCACTCACACATACGGTTGGGAATGACTTACAAATGGGTATATAATGTGGCTAATCAATTAGGTCACATATTGGGCCAAGAAAACAAGTTAAACGGGCTACCACTTAACCAAGAATAAATGAGGTAATATCCAAGTCCCAACTTACCAATAAATGGACCAACTAACTCACTATCACCATCCAATTTGGGCTCACTAACTTAGGCCAACCTAATGCTAATTCGTTGTTTTGGGGTTGAACCAAATCTGTGGTGTTGATAAATCATCGGTATATGGTGTCAATAAATTATCCGACAACTATTTTAAATCATTGCCTGAATTTATTAGGTATCAAAACCCAACACTAGCTGTGAGATATAATAAACTACCAATCATGCTCCTATGGCGAACTCCCATGGCGGACCCACATGGGGTCAAGTGGGGTTAATGACAACACAAAAGAAAAAAACCAAAAAAAAAAAAATCTATGTACCTTTTCTCTTGTTATAAATGACCCAACAATAGGAAATTGACATTGTTATAAATCAAATAAAACGAAGGTCTGCCTAGTTTATAATGTTGTATTCTCTCTTTCCCTTTTCAGTTTCTTCTTCCAATTTTTTTTTTCAAGCTTTATTTTGATTTCTCTACGTTGTTTATACATACATACATACATACATGTGTGTGTGTGTGTGTGTGTTTAATGCTTGTAATATTATGTATGGATAGCAGCAGCATATTTATTGAGTTTCTAGATCAATTCATTTGTTTGTTAGAAAGTTTTTTTGGTTTTTTTTTTTTTCTATGTACCTTTTCTCTTGTTATAAATGACCCAACAATAGGAAATTGACATTGTTATAAATCAAATAAAATGAAGGTCTGCCTAGTTTATAATGTTGTATTCTCTCTTTCCCTTTTCAGTTTCTTCTTCCAATTTTTTTTTCAAGCTTTATTTTGATTTCTCTACGTTGTTTATACATATACATATATATATATACATATATATATATATATATATATATATATAATTTTCTCTCTTTACCTTCTTTCATTACAAGTCTATCTTAAGTTTTTTTTTTTT
>CAIGRP010098267.1:0-14375 GCA_903798385.1 Fraxinus cuspidata
TTTTTTTCCCTCACAGGTAAGGATGCAAAGTATTTTCACACCGTTAAAGCCAACAAACGGGGAGTCAAACATATATAGGGTACGAATGGGCTTGTAGGTTTGACAATATTTAGGCCCAAGAGCTAATGAGTAGTGGGTAAATGGACTATCAACCTAAGAAGTCATTCAAGATTTATGGGTCGGACCATGAGTAACACTAATTAAATTAGGTTACTTCAAATGACCCAAATAGGTTGTAGGATTTGTTTGAACAATTGTGGTGTCGATATTTTATTTCAGTCATCCGATCGATGTCGATTGAATAAACAATGACTTTACATCATCCCCCGAGAGATCGTTTGACAACAATTTGTCTAACATACACTTTTATTTTATGCTTTCGATTTCAAGTTCGAGGGTTATGGCAGATTGACAAGCAACATAAAACTTAGTAATTTTTATTCTAATTGTGCACAATTAACTGAACGACTGGCTAAACAAGATTCGACTAAAAAAAAAAACCCGAAATTTATTTATTGAGAAAAACTTTAATTTGTCGTTTGTGTTAACCCTTCCAGTTTGTAGTGATACGGTGCAAGGCTTGATTTGATTTTTACTTTTTTTTTATTTATTTGATTGTGTTATTATATTAGAGTTTATTATATTACTTACTTGCATTATGTATTATTTATGGCCGCTTAACCGCGTTGAGGTTTAGTTTCATTCATATGAAATCTTTGGCAACATATTATGATATTTTTCGAAATTAAAGAATTTGTTCGTCTTTACATATAAAATGCAACATTTGTTTTTTTTAGATAAAAATTAGATTTTTAGTAGATATAAAAAAAAAAGTTAATGAAATATGTAATTAAAAAGTTGAGTCCTATAAAATATATAATTTAAATTAATTATTGATTTTAATTTTAATTTTAATTCACTTTTCTAGCTGAATCAAGCTCTAGCACAATAAGATTAGACGGGATCCTAATATTGTCGTCTTTACATATAATATGCAATCCTTGTTTAATTTAGATAAAAAAAATCAGATTTTTGGTAAATTTTGAAAAAAAAAATTAATAAAATGTATTATTAAAAAGCTGAATCCTATGAAATGTATGATTATGATTAATTATTGATTTTAACTTAAATATTAATCATTTTTTACACGCTCGTAATATAGGCATCTTAACGTCATGAGTCATGCTACTTGTACAAAGTTAGATTACAAAATTGATTTACAAAATATGTGTTGTCAACATCTTGACCAATGATTTAAAAAACAGTTTTTGAAATTAATAACCTAGATCTTGACACATCATTTTGTCAATACACTTTTGTTTTGTAAATCTCATTTGTACAAGTTGCATAATTGTAATGCCACCTTCCCCTGTTCACACCCAATACAAACTATTTTTTTATATTTTAAACAGATAGATAGCTTTCAGCAGACGGCCAAATGGTGAGACGCGGCGTATTGCATGCACGAAGGTTAATTTTTTTACTCCTTGCTGCGTCAATGGGATTTTGTAAAATTAATAATTTATACAATCCTATGAATCTTGAGCATGTTACTGGAATTATTAACAATTATTTAAATTGCGAGCTGCGAGAAAGATTAAGATTAACTCACATGGATTATTTTATTAAATATTAAATTTAAATAAATAAATGAATAAATGTAACTCCAGTTTAATTGTTTATATTTTCATAACTTGTGATTAGCTCGATGAGCAAAATCTCATGTTAAGATATTTGATGATACATAATTCACCCTCGGATTAAAATTTAAATTCAATGTGAGCATGAGTGACGTGTTAAAAACTATATTATAGCAATAAATATGTCCACTCCATCTCTAATAATTACCTTTTAAAGTACATTCTCTAGCCTTGGATTTGTCCCACATTCCCACTGAAAGGAGGAGATCAATCTATAACAGAAATTGTTCTAATTAATAAGGAATAAAATGGGAAAATGGATTGACTTGTGTTTTATAGGGTCATATATATCCTCGCTTATTTTGATCAAAATATATCAAGAACAAAAAATTCTATTGATTTAAGTTGTTGAAGCATCTCGTCTGAAATCTTAAACAGACAATCATTCATATTTAAGTTTCAATATGCTCTATTGCATGCGTGCATACTAATTATGTCTTTATTGGATAAGCATGACGTGCCCGATGGCATAATTTTCATAAATAAACTTGAAATGTTATTTGAGACAAATACTTATTGATTTAAATTTAGTTTTAGTTGTAGTTTTTGACGTGGCGGGCAAGGATATTTAGGCCTCACAACAAATTTCCCTCCCACATATTGGTCATGATTTCTTGCTAATTCTAGGCTCTCTCTTCCATAATTTAATCATCAAGCCAGTAAAAAATTCCATTTCTTGCTCACATAAGTTTCTCTAATGTATCACCAAGGCAGACTTTTGTTCTCTCTCCTTCAAAGGCTATAATCATTATTTATGCAAAACTTTGGAGCTTTTTGGGGGAGGGAACCAAAATCTGCTATGGTTTTTCGCCCCATGCCATATATATGTAAGATTCCATACACAATTATTTGAGGTTGATTTACACTAGTTGTAACGGTGAGTGGATGAACAACTGTACACCTTTTTTCTTAATTATTATTTGTTTTTGGATTTTGTCTATTATTACTTATTCAAAAAGGGATTAGGGTTTTATCCCTAGCAGATATAGATCCTTCTGTGAAGTTGGAATAGAATTATGTCAATAATCTTGTTTTACTTTCCTTCAGATATTATAAGAGGAAAAGTCAGATTAGATATATTTTTTCTATTTTTCCTAATTAATACATGTTATTAATTATAATTATGACTGGTAATTTTAACCAAGATTGGAAATTGTTCCTTTTTTTTCATAAATTTTGAATTTTTTGAATTATGGCTATCCTTATATTGAGATAGTCCACTGTTTCTCGATAATTGTAGAGTACTTTACAAAACGTTCCAAAATTTATCGTGTTTTCATACATTTTTAAAAAAAAAAGAATAGCAAAGCGTTATTCGAGTATTGTTGTCATATTTGGGTGTGGGTTTGTGTGTGTGTGTGTGTATTCGTGACTATAATGCAAGTTTTGAATATAAACATTGTGTAACTATGAAGATTGATTTAGATGGTTTGCTATATTTGTGGGGTTTGTTGATTGCTGGAGTAGAAATTTTTAGGAACTTTCAGATGCCTGTCAGCTCTTATGTCATGCTTGTATTGCGAATTGAATTTATCTGATGCTTCAAGTGAATCATAATTTTACTTTGATTTCGAGATTCCAATTAATTGCATGGGAATTAAATTTTATTTCTCTAGTTTCTGTGTGTCTTAGAGCTTAAATTCATAATCCAAGAATAACAATGAAATCTTTTTGGCACTAAATGATGGAACTGACTACTATTAAATAAGAAAAAATGTGAAAATTTGGTTAGTTGTATACTACGTGCCAAACTTAATGTTACTGCATAAGATTTGGCAATTTCCTCCAAGAGATCGCGTAGGGGGGTTTTTGTCTGTGTAAATTGATCATTCTCAATAAAGATATTCATTGGACATGGAAATTTTCTCTAAATGATCATATGTTATTCTCATTAAGATTCTATCTATTCAACAAGATGTGAATATACGTTGTCTTATAAATATCATTTTCCTTATTACTACGTTACTCCATAAATCCATATGATACAAAACGACCCCAAGGGTGCGGATAGGAATATTAGAAACCTTAGTCAAATTCTTGATCTTCTTCTCCTTGAACTTTGCTTGACAGTAACCATCACCAAAGTACTCCTCCATCGGAGCTTCGCTAGGTGGAAACAGATCTGGAGAGGAGCCTTAGCAAGGGGGTGGCCAATGATTCATTGGCTTGAATTTTTGAGGTAAAAAAATGGGCACCGTTTGTCGGAAATCGATAGGGTTTCCACAAATCAAAGGCACTTAAATTGAAGGGTGTTTTCTAGTAAACTTTGCGTTATGAGTGAAAGTAATGAAAAAATTAGGGAGCTATTATTTACATTCACCATTATGTGTGTATTTAAATTTATGTACATTACTTAAAAACATATATAAAATTAAATAAAAATATATCATTTTAAATTCATCCACTAATGTTCATTTTCATTAAAATTCTTTTTGAAATTTTTATGAAACCCTAATATTCATAAGATATCATTTTCAACTAAAGTCAAAATAATAATGAAAGAGATACCATTAAAGCAAATATATGCAAACATAGAAATAAGAAGGGTTTGAAAAAGTAAGGATTACCTTTTATTGTGAGTTTGATAAATTTAGTATGTCAACGATTCATAATTTCTGCTTGTGTTATTTGTTAATGTGTCATTTGAATTCAAGTAGTATGAGTAAGAAATTTCATTTCGAATTATTTGAGTTTTCCGTTGGGATTATATTTTCTTTTCTTGATTTTCTTGAATTGAAAACATTGATGGCTAGCTATCTTTTCTGTTATGAATATCAAAACAAGAACTTGAGTTTTTTGCTGGGATTATCTTTTTTTTTTTGGCCATTTGATTTTCTTAAATTCAAAACAATAGTGGCTAATCTGCTACGATTATCAAAATAAGTAAAGTAATTTGAGGGTGCATATTGATGGCAATGATTAATAATATGAAAGAATTATGAAGGAATTATGATTTGGTAGATGTTTTAAAAAGGTGACATAAATATATAAAAATTGTGTGAATGTATAGAGATATAAAAATGGTGTTGATAGATATATGAAATGATTGAAAAAATTATGATGGGATGGATATATAAAATGGTGTGGATGTATAGGTTAAAATGAATGAATTTAATCAGGATGATATTGGAATGATATGTGGATGAAAATAATATTTTTGTTAAAAATTAATAGCAGAATACCCCCTATAAACGTTTCAATTTACGATATACCCCACTACATATTGGAAATCGTAGAAAATCATCCATGTTTCAAATATTTTGTACGAAAAACACCGTTGTCGTCAGTATCCGTCAGGTATGCCGTTAAATCCAAAGGAAAAGGGGAAATTTTGATAAATAAGGACAAATGCATCAGTTTATATTTTCATTTTTAATAACACCCACCCAATATGAAGATGGATTATTTATGTCCCTCATTTCATTACGTGCCACCACTTTTTTTCTTGCGTACCTAGCTGCAACCACTGGACCATTAGCTCTGATGGACTCCCGTCCGCAGATACAGAATGGAGATTGAGAAAAAGACTTCGTGGACGACAGCGAACTCGGGGAGAAGACGATTGGTAATGGAAACCCGAACATAATTTTTGGACCAATTATTTACTGAATATGATCAAGCTCTTTTTTTTTTCTAAAGCAAAATGGAGGTTGTTGAACTTCTCATGATTTGACCCACCTATATGCAGTAGATTTGTGGAGATCATACATAGGCTATTGAGATTCAGGAATGCACTCGAACAACAGTTGTTGAAACAGTAAAAGTAGATCAGTAATTTTAGATTTAGGTTTTGGGTTTTTGTGTGGGTGTGTAATGATGTAGGTTTTTGGCAGAAAATAAAGTTTCAATCGCCTTGTAGATATGTGTACTGAATGGATGTTAGTGAATGTTGTGTTTTTGCATTCAAATTCTGTAAGTTAGATGTTCAATGTGATGTTCCAATTTCATCCTCTATTTCATGTCTTCTTGATTGATTGTTCATTGGTAATGACTGCGGGCGCATCTTATTATCTGTATTGGTTGCGAAAAACCCCCTACACATTAAATACGTTTTATAATACAACACTGGATTCTTATAATAATATGATATACAACCCTATATTATTCTAAACATAAGACATCTAAACCCTATTTTTTATCTGCTTTTGTACGAAATCAACTCTGGACTGATGAAGATTGCGAATTACAACCCTATAATCTCCAATTCCAATTCAATATTACTCACATCACAAGCAGGACATCCACACACCAAAAGTTGTACATCGACATCCCAAATATTACTAGTCGATAATAACAATTATTCATATTAATATGGAATACGAACCAAAAGCATTACAACCAAAAAAAAACATGACAAAAACAAGAATAATAGAATTTCAATTTGCATTAAAACCAAAATAAAGCAGGACAATAGCATTTCAGTTTGCAGTGGTGGTTCCCTTCCTCTGCATTTCCTCCAGTTGTGCCCAGAAGCACCATATAAAGAATACCTCATCACCATTCATTTCCTAGATGGAGGTGAATCAGCGGATGTCATTGTATTGGAAGGTATAGACGTTTCATTTACCTCATTTCGCCGCTTTTTTTGGTCTACCAACCTTCTTAGTATATACAGGCGACTTCAAGAGATTTAGTTTGATGTTCGGCCATGTATCTAGGCTTATCACTAGGGATATTGCCAGTGTATATGGTCGAACGTGCGCTTCTTTCTTATATATACCATTCATGTATTATGTTACATTTTGCATTCCTCGTGATATACAGCTTTAATGAGATAGTTGCATGGTATACCCATTAACCGCCACGACCGACATGAACAAGTCCTAGTAGTCAGGTCAACAGCACAAAAAGTTTAAGTTTCATGATGTCTTATTTGGAACTTTTGGTTCCCTGAATAGTTAGCATATTCAGACCACGACAGAGTTGTATTTTTCTGAATGATTTTCATTATTCTTGGTCCCACAACTCCTCTCCACTTGTTGCGTGCCTCCATCCTTGCTACAATTCGTCGCATCAAGTACATTCAAATATCCTCTAACATTGACAAGATAGGGTTCTCCCATGAACTCAAGTTGGTCACACTGAAGGGCTTCGATAAATTGTTCAGTAGCATATCACAATTAATCCCCACATTGAAAAGCGCTTTACTCCAATGCTCTGCAGGCTTCAATTGCAACCAACCGTATGCAGCAGAGTCTAGATCACACATCTTACATCACCCATACAGCTTCAGTTGTAGTTCTTGCTGCTGCCCAGAGTAAATTCTTCAATGCAAGGCCATTGTATGTTGCAGTAAAGTTCTTGTAAAGATGTCGCACAAAGGTACTATGATCTACATGTTCAAATATTTGTTCAAGAGCTTGTACATCCTCTTCTGCTTATCAAATATGAAAACCCAATTGTGGATGTTAACTATATACCCAAATCATCTCTCAACAACTCAAACCCTATCACCTTCCTGCATCCACTTATGAATCCCACCATCATTGCTCCCAAATATATGTACAATCTTTTAAACTCTTGGACACGACCCTTCAACTGCATAGTTGTACCAACATTTATGTGTTTTGGGTGCTCGCAATAATCCCACTAAATTTTGTAATGGTCAACCACGGCATCACGTAATATCTTCATTGCCAAGTCTTTGGTTTGGTAATATTGCCACATAGTCACATCTTCCAAATTGTCTCCTTTTAGCTGTATCAGAAAAATCTCACATAGATATATTAGGATCGGGCTTCCATGAAGATAACTACATATGGGCTAAGTACTTCGGAGTGAGCCGCATGTTCCAGAATACCAATGCACAACTATGGTCACCATTGTAAGTTTTCACCACAAAACTGTTTTCATCTTTCATCTTACTTGCCATCAACAACCATCCACATGATTTATTCGTCCTTGACGTACTTGATCTACTGGTTTGATGTTACAAAATGCTCAGGTAATGTCTGTTTCAAAACTGCTTTCATCCTGAACACCATACCTGTAGCACACAAAATATATATATAAAAAAGTGAGGAATGTAAAATACAAACCATATTTCTTCAAATGGGGTTTTACAACATAACCATTTTATATGGGGGGTATATCAAAACGTATTGAATACATTAGGGGTATTATCGAAAATGTATTAGCATATCAGACGGTTTTTTGATAACCTTTTCGAAAACTTGGTTGCTCTATGTTGGTCAACGGATTGAATTCATTTGTTCGTCCCCTCTGGCGGATGTTGTTCCTTCATCTTCTTCACTATCCAAGCTACATAACTTATCCGACTCCCCGTATTCAGTGTTTGAGTCTCTAACTTCTTTCCAATCGTACAATCTAAAACCGAAACCAAAATTTGCTTACTCTTCAACCTCGTCACTAGCTTCAGGTTCATTCTCAACATCGTCAGGTTCACCTCAACCTCGTAATCATTTTCCACAAAGCCTTCACTGTTGTTTTCCATTCTATCATCCTGGTCTTCCTCACCCATCTCTAGGTTCTCTTTATGATGATCCGGTTGAGAAATACCAACTATAGCTTCGTACGTGAGTGTTTTCTCAAATTGCGACCAGCCTCCTCTACATATTTCAGTTACACGGTCACCAATGTTCATCTCACCCAAACCACCTTCATCCACATCAAACACCTGGATGTAGCAAACTTATATGTTACTTTCACCTCCTTTATTACGGGCACTACTCTCTGTGACCTCAAGCATTGGTTCTAGATATGGTTCTTGAGTTAAAGTTGCTGTCTGGTTAGGCACAACTACATAAATTTCAAGCAAGCTATCCTTTAAGGTCCTTTAATATCTCTCCCACATTAGTTTCACTACACATCTCATCAAAGCAATAACCAAATTACCTTTCTGCATCCTGAAGTAAAATTCTAAAGGCTTACGGTCACCAAAAGACGTACTCAAGAGCCTGGAACCATTCCTTATTGAAGTATTCAACCCTCACAAAGTCCACAAATATCATCGTACAATGTTCATACTTGACATTATTCAATTTATCGAAGAAGACACCACCAGTGTATATAACCATTATGAAGTAATCAATATATCCAGTTGGATGATAATGTGAATAATGTTAATACACGAATCAGTTCAAGACCCATAGCAAACAACATGCACACACTTTTTATAACGAAATTCCAACAAAACACGTAAACAATCGGAACCAAAACCATTTATTTCTTAAACCTCAAAAACAGATCAACTTACTATACACAGAAGCTTTTTCAAACCCTCTGAGTCTTGGAACCTCCATTCTCGATAATCAAAATCAAAATGTAAACATACTAAAAAAATAACTAATTTCAACACCGTATTCCACAATTTCACGCGCGCATTTTTTTTAAAAAATAAAAACCTGCTTCCACAACTTATGGTCACACCATCGCTTAAGAATGGCAGTTGTTGAAACTTCATAACACCTCAAGGAAACATGTAGGGTTAGCAACCAAAAACCTTTCAACCTTCGTGTCTCTTCATCTTGCACAAAATCCCCATCTTCGTGTTGGGTGGGTGTAATTAAAAATGAAAATATAAATTGAAGCATTTGCCCTTACTTATTTATCCATTTTCTCCCTTTTCCTGGGATTTAACGGCACACATGCTGATGGTTGGGGTATTTTTCATACAAAACGTTTGAAACATGGGATTTTTTTGTGATTTTCAATAGATAGGGGTATATTGTAAATTGAAACAGGGGGTATTCTGCTATTAATCATTTTTGTTAATATTTCAATAGGGATAGATATAGAGTGTAATGAATTTATAACAATGGCTATAAAAAAGGGTTCCCAAAAAACTAGGCTTCTCATACTAGAATACTATGAGGAATATAGATGGTGATGGTCCGACCAAATCCTACGAGTTGGATGATGATGATGATACCGATCTTCTATTTCGATTATCGTATTTATAAATGGGTGTTGAGTCAAGTAGGTTCCATACATATACTTGGCTGTACTTGATAAGTCGATCTTAAGGTCGAGTTTGTTGAGTACAAATCCAATTTATTAAAATTTTTGTCTTGATCAACTTTACATGTCTTTCCATTTTGAACAAACAATGTTTCACTTATTTTCTTCTCTTGTACAATTAGTGTAAATGATTCTTTAACTTGAAAACCACCTTCATTCCTGGTATCTCTAACCACTATTGTAAAAGCAATAAAAAAATATCAATTAGATAAAGCATGAGAAAAGAAAGTTTTTATTGCAAGGCAGTAGTATCCATGGGTTTAAAGTGATGCAGGAACCTGCATTGTCCATCGAGTACCCTCTCATCTTCAGTGGATAAACAAACCTTATTTTACTAAAAATCTCTTATTTCAGACATCTTTTGTCTTTTCATCCTTTCAATTATGTTACAGTAATTGGTTATGAATCCTCCAACTTCATTTTGTAACAGTCATTCGTTACCCAATACACACTTATTTAACATACTGTGATGTAGGCCATAAATTCACGACAAATTTCAACTTCAATCCATCACTCGCTGAACTACATTTCCCTAAAAACCCACAAAAAAGTCATGCAACCAATTTTAGCCTGCTCCATGTCGTCGAAATCCCATCTGAAAATTCACTTGCTTTTCTTGAACCTGTATTTATTGATTTCTTGTCAAACCCATCTTCATTTAATGACTTTAATGAACTAAAATCCCTTGATTCTGTCAAAGCAAGTCATGCCCAGATGTTAAATAGTATCCAAGAAATGGGATTCAATTATAAATGTGCAATCTTTGATGATGTCATTACTTGGAATTTGATGGTTTTCATACTGCTACAATGGTTTTCTTTGTAGGTTTTGCACAAAACTATTTGTGTGTTTTGCACAAAACTATTTTTCCTCGTTCCCTTATATTCTTATTTATAATTTATGACATTGAGGACAATGTTGATTTTAAGTTTGGGGGTATGAATAATTTTGAATTTTTACTTTTTGTGTGTTTTCGAGTGTTTGTGTGTTTATTTTTTGTTATTACTTTAGTATATAATAGAAAAAGATCGAAAATTTTGAAAATTTTCAACAAAAAAATATATATATTCTTGTTTTAGATTATGTGCTTTTGTGGATTAGAAAGTCTGGTCGCCAATAATGATTAAATTTGAGATTTGGTGTTGATTTAGGAACGGTGGATATATTGCATTCTAGATTGATTGATGTTTATCCCCGTAAAACTTGATATTATACTGGTACTAGAATTGAGTTTTTCATCATGATGCAATAAGTTGACAAACTATCCTATATTAATGATCCTTAGACCAAATTTAGCTTAGTTTGGGGATAATTTTATGGTTGTAGGAAAATACGAATATAAATTGAGATTGTTTATGTGAAAACTTATGTGTGGATTGTTTTAGATTAATATGATAAAATTGAACAAAAGTCTTAAATAAAAGGTCGGTTTGATTAGGTAGGTGTTTAATGAGGGGTATTGCAATAATAATGGTAGAAAAATATATAAAAGACATCTTTTCGTAGCCTTTATGACTCGAGTTATTAAATCTGCTAGTTACAACATGATGTCCTAAAATCATTTGATTTTGGAGTTATCGGCCAAAAACTCGTTACATGGTTCATATAAAAGCTCGAGGGAGAGAGAGTACAAAAAAATGAAAATTTGAAAAAAGAATGTATATGAAACAGAAGACGCATCAAATGCCCTAGTTAAGTCTCAAACATTTATTGGAGAAGACTTAACTTTTGATGAGAGATTATTAGCATAGTTTAGTCCTAAATGTAGAAGCAACAAAGAATTGGAGAATCCTTGTTTATTGATTTGTTGACTTACAATTAGTAGAGTCTACATGAACTAGAGAGTGTAAGGATAGTAATAAAAAATTTAACCTTAGATTGCACACTTGGAAAAGATTAAAAAGAATAACTTTGGTGGTTTATGACTTATATGAAATGTGAAATGATATACTTGACCACAGAGGATTGGGAATTAAAGCAACTTGTAAATTTATGATTGTAATGATTGTCTACTTAGTTCTTCATACATACACGTCAGTTTTGTATTGGAAGAGTAAATATTGATTTGGTATTGTGACTTTGAAACAATTTGTAAATTGAATAATGTGACTTCAAATACTGAGGTAAAAAGCTAGATTGTCTACCAAATATTTTTGCATGATTACGTGTTTATTTTTATTTAGGTTATAATTTTGTTTGAGGACAAACAATTGTTTAAGTTTGGGGGTATTTGATAAATATAATTTATACACTTATTAGAGGCCTAAAATATCGATATTTGGTAATTCTTTTGACAAAATATATTCTAAATTGTTGTATTTTATGTTATATATGTAAAACTCAATGGTTGAACAAAAAATTGGAAGAAACAAAAGAAAAATCAAGGAAAAAAGACAAAATCCAAAGTTTGATGGCCAAATTACAAATATTCAGTAGTTGATTCGGACCAAGAGACGATACTTTGAAGATTACTAGGAGATAGTTGGATAGAACTAGAATTCAAAAAGGAATGGAATATGATCAAAATATTGTCAAAATCCAATTTTCAATCGCATAAGTTATATTCTAGGTTTTTAGTCGAAAATTGAGATCCATTTTTGGCATGGTAAACATCCGAATCGGAAAAATTCTATTTCTAAAAATGTTGTATCCCTTTGAATTAAATGTTCAACACACTTTAAATCGACTCAATTGAATATCGGGAGATAAAGTTATGATCAAAATACTGACGGTTGTTCAAAGACAAAAAATCTGCGCACGAATGCAACTTTTCATATTCGATTGGAACTCTTTTGGAAACCAATTTGGACGTAATTTTGAAACATTTTCTACATCTACAAATACCTAACAGTAGAATACATATTAAAGACCTCTCATAAACTTCTCATACTCTAATATTCATCAATTACTATCATCAAATGAGAAAAATTTATAGTTTTTTGTGAAAAAATTGAATGAGACTTACAAAAATTCAATCAAGTGAAAACTTGATTTTTGGGCAAAGATGAGAAGGCATGTGGAGATTCATCAAGAAACCATTGAAGAGGTTCAAATTTTCAAAATCCATCTTCATCTTCTCAATTTATCAAAAATTTGGGTTATATCTTTTCAGTTAAATATGATTTCTTGTAATTTCGATATCTTCGGCTGATTTATTCATTATTAGGATGAGATGAACACTTGTTATGATATTTTTAATTTTTAATTAATTATTTTGACTTTAAATTGATTTTATTTGTGGATATTTATTATCGTTTTTATCGTTCTTTTCAATTGCTTAATCGAAAATTGAATTGGTAGTGGATTTTATTATCATCGAGAGAAACAACGGGGTTTAAGCACAATATAATAAATATGACAAGGTTCGATAGAGGAAAAAAAAATATACATCTATGTTTTGTATGGTTTCAATATGTATTTTAGTATTTGTTAATGCGTTTATCATGTTTGCATCTTTTATCGAGAGATGGAAGGATCACATGAAGGGAATATATTTAATCGCTATCGAGAGAGACTTTCAATTAAATTAGAAATATTGACCAACATAAATGATTTCAAATTGTCACTTTGATTGTTACACTAAAAATGGAATAATAAGGAGGATTTGACATCTTAACAATGCATCTCAGATATTTGAAAAACANTATTGACCAACGTAAATGATTTCAATTGTCACTTTAATTGTTACACTAAAAATGGAATAATAAGGGGGATTCGACATCTTAGCAATGCATCTCACATATTTGAAAAACACATTTACTTACTTTCATTAGTTTAATTGATAATTTAGGTATTAGTATAGAAAAATCATAAAATTTGTTTGCTATTCGATAAAAATTGCAATTAATTTTAACTCGATCAAATACATAGTTCTCGTGGGTTCGATACTCTATTCATCATTATATTACTTAACCACAATCCTGTGTACTTGCGGGTTTTCAAAGGATTGGGTACGTTATTCGAATTGCAGTTATATTGCCCTTGCCTATCTAGATTATGCATGGGAGCTATTTCATGAAATGGAAACTTCCAACGTGAAGCCTGACATTATAACCTCGAATTGTCTTTTGTCGGGATATTTTCATCATGGATCATACCATGAGGTACATAACATCTTACGGAAATGCAAATTGCAAGTTACAAGCCAAATTCAAGGTCCATAACTAGTGCCCTTCGAGCAATAAGCAAATTATGTTCCAGAATCTTGGGAAGGAAATCCATTGGTACTTCATAAGAAACGGACTCGACTATGACTTGCATGTATTCTTTGCTGGACATGTATGTGAAGAATGACGACTTACAAAGTTATCAAGAATAGAAACATTTTGCTGGGAATTCATCGATTTCAGGATATTCTTTGTAAGGGAATTTCGAAAAAACTGTGAGCCTTATGAACAAAATGCGGAAAGAATGAATTAAACATGATATAGTGAAATGTAACGGCATGATGTCTGCAGTGGTGGACCCAGCACCCGGCGAGCCTGTGCGGCCGCCAGTGCTGGATCCGCCAGAAAGAATTTTTTTATTTTTTTTTTACAATGAACAACTTTTAAGATTATATATCTGATAGGTTCTTTTGTTTCCATACTCCTAATGGAGCTCAGTTGGCTAAGACTTACATGTTCACACGTGAGGTTGCAGTTTCGAGTCTTCCTCCCAACAATTTTATTGTGAAACATTTTTAATTCTCAATTT
>CAIGRP010098283.1:0-16764 GCA_903798385.1 Fraxinus cuspidata
AATACCATGGAATAAGGTTTAATCTCGAACTTTCCATGCATCCACGCGATAGAGATAAATGTCGTCCTAAAGCATATGCTTCTGTATTTTCTCTTGTTAATGTTGTTCAGTGTGTGCCTGGTTGATGATTTTTTTGAAGGTTGATGATTTTTGAAATGATAAATATGTTGTTTTGTTTCTTTTTCTTTTTGGTTGTATTTTTTGCTCTTTTTTTTTGTTGGGTTTCATTATTTGAGCTGCTAGTTTAGTTTTCCTTACAGCTGAAATTCTCTCTTCTTACAGATATTTTAAGGGTCCAGAACTTCTTGTTGACCTCCAAGACTATGACTATTCATTAGATTTGTGGAGCCTTGGTTGCATGTTTGCTGGAATGGTGAGAGTTCGACACTGAAAAACTGTATCTATTCAGTTTTCCGGTATTTTATATTTTTTCCCCCCCAGTTTCCACCCTCCTCTTTTTGGTGGAAGGGAAGGGTTGCAAGAAGTAGGTTAGCAAAATGGTATTGATTTTAAACTGAGATGAGTGGCGTTGTGGTGCTCAATGATTTACTTATTTCTGCTTCACGTGCTCACCATGCTTGATATTTTAATATAGATTTTTCGCAAAGAACCTTTCTTTTATGGGCATGACAACCAGGACCAACTTGTGAAGATTGCCAAGGTAATACAGTTTTTGGCCTTCGCCAAAACAGTTTAACCCTTTAATCCAGTTCTGTTTTCTGTGAAACTACGGAGTTGAAGATTTTTTTTATTTGTGGTTCTTAACATCATAATGTTTTTCAGATCAATAAAGACATACACAGTATTGCATTCTTGTTAAACCAAATGGTCTAGATGCGGTGCTTAGATTCTGAATTTAGTTGGTGTGTAAAATCACAGGCACATCAGACTTCCACTCTAATTATCTAAATTAAAAATGTTAGTTCATATAGAAATTTATTATGAACTTCAAAATAACACTGAGCTGTGCATGTTCTCAGAAAAGCTGATGTATTTGCTATTTAATCTGTATCTGATATCAAATTCCTCAACCAGGTGCTTGGGACAGATGAGTTGAATGCATATTTGCATAAATATCAGTTAGAACTTGATCCTCAACTTGAAGCTCTAGTCGGGAGGTGTGCTCCATGCAACAAATTCTGACTATATAAACGAGCTTAAGACTATTCTAGATATCATTATCTTAAGGTGCATTGATATGAAGCTGACTCATCTTTCGTTTTACAGACACAGCAGGAAACCCTGGACAAAATTTGTCAATGCAGATAATCAGCATCTAGTTTCTCCAGAGGTCATTTCTTTTTATTTCGCAGAAGAAAAACAGAAGCTGACTGATTTTTGGTTATTAATATTTGCAAATATTTCGATGAGTTTAATCGTCTCTTCTTTGTTACTTACAGGCGATAGATTTTCTCGACAAGCTCCTTCGGTATGATCATCAGGATAGACTCACGGCAAAAGAAGCCATGGTAATTTTTGCAGCCTTGTTATCTATTTGCTTATTTTTGTTACTATTATCAGTGCATCCTATTTTGATCTTTTCATTTTTCCTGTACATTTCGATTTGCCTGTCTTTTCCTTCAGAAAGATGATCTCTCAAACTAATACACAGAGTACCTTTGTTCTCTCTCTAGGCCCACCCATATTTCTCGCAAGTGAGGGCTGCAGAGAATAGCAGACTACGGACCCAATAGCTTAAACTCTGTTCCACGCACCAGAGACTCCTATTATAATTTTACTTCACACTTGCGTCGATTGTTTAGCTGGCTGTTAAGGTTGCAGACATCATTTGTGAACAAACTTAATGTGAAGTTTGATCAAGATCTTCACTAGTTCTAAAACAAATTTTGATTGTATTTGTTTGAGTTCCATGTAGATCGGTTCCTCGTGCTCCTGTTGACATATTCATTTGGTCGAATGGCTCATGGCTTCGTAAAAGCTCCCGTTATATTATCTTCGTTATTTTCTGAGAGAATGGTGGTTGATTTGTCTGCATCCACACGTTGCACAACATTTTTACCATTCACCTGATTTTAAAAAAAATGTCATTTTTTCATCTGTTGGAGTCCAAATGAATTCAAGATAAATTCCTTGCTTCAATGGTTTAGGGTGATTTATTTAATAAAGTTGTCTTAAAAACATAAAAAATAACGACTCTGTCAGAGATGAGGCTTGTTGCTTGCACTCTGTACACTGCAAAATTTGTTGAAATTTTTCTTTTATATTTTTTTATTTTATTCATCATCAATCATATTACATACTCTAAATAAATAAATAAAAGATTAAAAATAAAAAAAAAATTGAGAAAAAAATCTATAAGATTAGACAACTAGCAATCAATCAACTTTTCATTGGATTAAACCTGAACTTTAATAGTACATTTCATGGTGTATTGAACTTTTATCAACTTTTTAATTATATATTTCATTAACTACTATTAATTTCTCTAAAACTTTTAACAAAAACTTTGATACGGACTCTAAATATTGTAACGAAATCAATTCTTTTTTTTTATATCTACTCGAGTAGGAAAAGAATAGCTAATAAAACAACAATTAGAAAAGTACCTGGAGAAAATTGCGTTTTACATGGCGGGTGAAAGGGAACAAGTCAACAAGAACGTTTTGCATGGCCTTAGCCCATCATTCACTCAGTGAGTGACACCTCATGCAAAAAATGCACACCTCTTTGCCACGTGGAACCATTACAAAGAGAATCAACAACCTTATATAACAAGAACGAGGAACGTACTAGTCCACAGCCAAACATCATAAACCAAATCGAAGAACACAGAACAAACACAACAGATGGATAGAAAACAAGAGAATATTGAAAAGAAAGGGAATTTAGAAGGGCTACCAGTGGAGACTAGTCCATACACGCAGTACAAAGATTTGGAGGATTATAAGAAAGAAGGCTATGGAACGCAGGGACACCTTCAGCCTCAACCTGGCCGCGGCGCTGCCAGCTCCACCGATGCGCTGACTGAGACAGGTGGCGGCGCAACCAATCCCCAGGCTCAACTCTCCGCCACTGATGCTGTGAACCGCCAAGGGGTCCCTTAGTTTTATTTGTTTTGTCTGTTTAATAGGGGTAACAAACAAGATTTGGTGTCGGTTCGTAGTTACGCTGTATCTGAAGTTACAATCAAGTCCATGAGTTGTTCATCCAAAATAATTGATTAAATTTAATTGACATATTAAAAATTGTAATAGTAAATTATTAAGCCATAATTTATATAATTAATTATTGTGAGTATTGTTTCTTAGTGGTATGTTTAATAAAGTAATTCCATCTATTCACAACCATACTTTGCATTTCTCACTTATTGGCAAGATGATGATCTGTACAATCATTTCCTTGTTTCAACGTGCACATTATCTCAATATTATATGTTTGGTTGAGATTAGTATATGATAGTTCGAAAGTACGGATTTGAATTAAAAGATGTTGTCCAAATTTCATAATGTAGTAGGACACGAAAACCCATTTTTCACGTGATTGTCAATATCAATTATAGCATTGGCCCTGTAGTTGTCTCATTCATTAATATATTTTGACCCATAAATGGTTGGTGAATTTCGAGAAAAGTTGTCCTTAGTATCATAAGCTATCTGCCAACAAAGTTTATTTAATTAATTGAGGTTCATTGTTCACAAAAAATCGATCGTGTTATGAGAAGTGGAGACTGTGGAGTCAATTAAGCTATATGTATATGTAGTAAAAAATGACAATCCTCGAGTATTTTCAAATTATGTTTTCTCTCTTTAAGAAGAAAAATGAATTCCTTAGAATTTGTCCAATATTGCTCGAGTCAATGATATAAAAGGACAGTAGGGGATGAATTTGTTTGAACAAATCCTATTAATGATAACACAGTTGATGAGGTCCTAATCCAATCACACGTACAAAACTGACAAATTGTACCACAAGCAGTTGACAGGAACCCATCGCCAAATGTCACAATTTTTGTTACTAACAATTTGTTAGTAAAATTGCAATGTTGAATGGTTCTTATTATTTGTTTACAGTTAGTCCGTCCACAATGACCTTATTCCAATTTCGAAACTCGGCTCATATGATGACTTGTGTTTGTGTCTAGAAATTTTGAGGGAATTATCTTTTCTCAGCGTGCTAAAAAGCTCTCATATACTTGAAGTTCTAGCAAAACATCTCGTTTCGTGTCTAGATATATTTTTTTTCAATTTCTTAACGGTTGAATTTTTTTCCTTCCCCACTTTCGTATTCCTAGGCACGCTTTATTATTATTTTTCTTTTTAAAAAAAAATCTTTTATTTTACTTTAGCTTATTATATTTTTATTTTTTTTAAAATAATTTCATTTAATTTAAATTTCAAGTTTTTAAAAGATATTATATGTACAAAAGTTAAAAATGACATTTTTAAATAGTTAAATAAAATTTAAGGTATGGTACCATCTATTTTATATAATTATGATTTTGAAACTCATTATTTTGTTGCAAATTTTAAAAGCATATATGAAGTTCTTACAAATCTATTAAGTAGGATTTGTCAACTTGAAAATTGAAATTATGAAAAACATTCTATTTTTTGCCTTTGAAAATTTGAAAATTGTATAATTGACTAATGACATGAATTATTAGGTAAATATAATATTTTATAATTTTAGATATTTGATATTTATTATTTTAATTATTAAAATGATTAAAAACTTAAAATAATATAAAAAATAAGAAAACCTTTTTTTTTTTTATGTCTAAACCTCACATAAACTTATAAAATTTGAAATTTCTCCTTCACACCTAATCACGTTTTACGCTTTTTAGAACACTGTCTTTTCCATAGTGTCGCGGCTCCCATAAAATTTTAAAGAATTTGTACACATTTTCTGATGTGAAGATCAATTTTACAATTATAATTCAATATTCTTGAAAATGACTTACATTTTCTAAAACACTAGCATGTTTAACAAGCACTTATAAACAATATTTTTTTATGAATAAATAGAAATGAGTTGAGAATAAATATATAGATATTTGTCATTCCCATAATATATACGATAAAAAGGTGATTTAGCCCATGTTTAGTATGAATTAAAATTTTAATTTTAATTTAAGTCAAAATTAACAATTAATTTTAACAATATATTTCATTGGTCTCACAACTTTTCAATCACGCATTTCATCAATTTTTATCAAAATATGCTAAAAAATTGATTTAAATCTCTATCAAATTGGGTCTTAGTTTTTGATAAGTATTTAAAAATACTTGTCAAATATGCTTTTTAGAAAATCAGATTATTATCCCAACAATAAAATTGTTATTTCACTGTGGGCCCAATGAAAAAATATATCATAATTGTAAAGAATATTATCAACAAACATATGGTAGTCATCACCCCTCCGGACCTAGCTGGTTTTGCGTCATATTCCGAAGAGTACGTTTCCACCAAAAGTCTACAGCCTCTTCAGTACGACACTCCCCAGATCACCTCAGGCTGGAAAGAAGAAAATGGGTTTAATTGAAGAAGCACACAACGTGAAAATTGTTGGTTCGGGTGACCAAACCATAGTACTTGCCCACGGGTTCGGAACCGATCAGTCGGTTTGGAAGCACCTTGTACCACATCTGGTTGACGAATATCGGGTCATACTGTTTGATAATATGGGCGCCGGAACCACCAATCCGGATTACTTTGATTTTGAAAGGTATTCGACACTGGAAGGGTATGCCTATGACGTGATTGCAATACTGGAGGAGCTTCGGGTTCAGTCTTGTATATTTGTGGGGCATTCTGTATCCGCCATGATTGGGGCTATCGCTTCGATAACCCGACCCGATCTTTTTACCAAACTTGTCGCCATCTCTGCTTCGCCGAGGTTAGATCTTTGACTGAAAATGGTTTGATTTTGATGAATAGTGAACACTGAGTTGAAGTATCATAGTACTAATAAATATCAATCAATATCGGTCAATTTTTTACACAGTAGAGCACAGGTCATCACAATTACTGTTCAATGAAAAAGATAAGGAATATGCTATGAATTATCCAAAAACATTTTCCCTTGTCTTTTCAATCTCGTATAATAATATTACATCTTTCTACGATAAAATAAAATTACGTCTTTTTTAAAAGTACATTCTTTAAAAAAAAATCACCATATCAAAATATAATTTCCCCAAAAACGCATTTTGATGGAGCCCAGGCCTAACATTATTGAGTAACTCTATGAATGAACATTCTACACTGCTCCATAGATAGGTCCAATTAGATGGGTCTACCATCCTTAGTTTGGTTTAGTTCATTTGTTTTTGTATATTTCTAGTACAGTGGGGGCGGTAGGAGGTGGCGGTGAGATGGGATTTGGGATGGGTGAGGATGGTGAAGATTGTGCTGGCAGTGGCTGCTGATGGTTAAGAGGGTAGATGGTGGCGTGATGTTGCCGGATGTAATTGCCAGTGATGGTGGCAGTGGTGGTGTAACGGTGTTTGTTACAAGTGGCGGCAATAGCTATAGTGGTGTAAAATGAATGTTACAAGTAGTAGGGTCCGTGATGGTGGAGGAACATTGAGTGTTACAAATGTAACACAATTTATTACATTAGTGGAAGCCGCGGTAGTGGAGCATTGTGTAACATTGTAACACGCTATTTAACTTAGATTTAAAAAGAGTATTTTGAAAATAAAAAAATGCTTAAAATTAAGTTGGGAATTAGTAAATTTTTTAATGTATTTGTGATTTGTTCCCTTTTTCTAAATATCATCTGCGCGGGCATCGGGTCGTGTTGTGTCTAAAAACTTGGGTAATTAGGTACTTTTTACTCCTCTATTAAAGGTTAAATGTGGTTTGATTGCACGCGCCACGCCCTTTTGTGTTGAATTTTGGCTTTGCTATCTAAGTACATATACTCTTGTTATCCTTTTATCACATCTCATCTAGTGCTTTTCAATTCGTTATAACATCTAAGCGTTCTCAATTTCACAATATTCATTTAACTTTGTACTCAGATACTTGAATGATACAGACTACTACGGAGGATTTGAACATGAAGAGATTCAACAATTATTTGAAGCCATGCAATCAAATTACAAGGCATGGTGTGATGGATTTGCACCTCTAGTCGTAGGAGGTGACATGGAAACAATGGCAGTCCAAGAATTCAGCAGGACATTGTTCAACATGAGACCTGACATAGCATTAAGTGTGGCACAAATCATATTTCAAAGTGATATGCGACATTTGTTAAGTCACGTCACTATACCTTGTCACATAATTCAGAGTATGAAAGATTTAGCTGTTCCAGTGATGATTTCTGAGTTCCTACACCAGAACCTTGGTGGCAAATCCATAGTAGAAGTGATGCAGACGGATGGTCACCTACCTCAATTGAGCTCGCCGGACATTGTAATTCCAGTGCTTCTTAGGCACATTCGTTATAACATTGCTACTTGATTTTTTTTTTATCAACTTGTCTTTCTTGGTCTCTACTTGGAAAGGTATTTTGGATGACTAGATGTGCAATACTAGCCATTGTTGTCAAGTGCTTCTATATATTTCAATGCTCTTATCACTTAGTTTATGTAAATATGTACGTGTCTTTTATTTAGCCCATGTTTGATAACCATTAAATTAAATTCATTTTTTTTCAAACTCCACATTCATAAAATAAAATACTTTCCGCGTAAATCGAATTTTTTTCTATTTTTTAATCACACATTCTTCAAATCACTATTCAAAATTTATTTTTCCAAAAAAAAAAAAAAAATACAAACTAAAGGATATTTGAGGAAAGAAAATAATTAGTGACTTTTGTATAGTTCACCTATTCAACTTTCGCCCTTATTTGGTTCCCATTGTTTTTAAAAAATAAAAATTCTCCATTTCTTACTTTTCAACCACACATTTTTCAATAAATAATATTACACATAAATTCAAAACATTTCTTTATTTTTTAACCATACATTCTCCATCAAATCTCTATTCCAAAATATATTTTTGATATAAAAAAAAAAATGAAGCTCAAACATGTTCTTTGTATCACATGGTTTGTTTTTTGACTGTGACAAAAAAGAGTAATTTGTTGTAACAATAACACTACATGTATATTTTCCTTTATATTAAATTTGACATTCCTCCACATGAAATCCATCATAACTATTGATTTCTAAAACACCCTCTCACATCTTTGGCCAGATTTTGAAATATAGGGGGATATGTCAAAGAGAATGTCAAGGAGAATTACATATAACCTAATTCTTTGTTGTAATGGTCAAAAATATAATGAAAAGATACTCAAATTTCAAGCATATATGAGCTTCCTTCGTGTAGAATGTTGACCTTGTATAAAAGTAGTTTGGGAAGTGTCAAAAGTGTTAATAAATTATTTAAATTAAAAGTCTATGTTTGATATCCTTTATTTTAAAATTTTCTATTTACGTACTAATTTTCAATCACATTCACACAATAAAATATTTTGCATATAAATTCAAAATATTTTCCTATTTTTTAACTACACATTTTCCAAAAGTTCACTATTCAAAACATTGAAAATCTCAAATAATGACTATGAAACAGGGGCAGGAAGCTTACTCCTAGCTCTTCTCCAATCTCTAGAGAAGTTCTTATAGTCGAGACTGAAAGTGCGTAGTTCGATCCTAATAACATGTAGAGGGGAATGAATATGTGATTATGCGGAATTAAAATTACTAAACAATTAAATAGCAATAAGTCACTATTAATTATTATCTAGATGATTAATCATGCAATGCATTTATTCCTATGTTGAAATGCTGCAGTTGAGTAAGCAATAAATAAACACAAGAATTGATCACGAAGAAACCCAATTGGGTAAAAACTCTGGGCACTTTGTCAATCAATAATGCACTATAAACTATTTAAAACTTACAGTCTACTAAATTAGACGACGACACATACTATCTGATCTCATGATTGTAATTTCAACAGCTCTCTTGAATTCTGTGCTCCTGCACCAACTCCCAGCTGCAGTTTTCAAAGCTCTTCTGGATTGTGCTATCCTGCAACAACTCATAACTTTGTGAAATCGTCTATCTCCTGCGAATACACGAAGAACTCCGCGTTCTTCAACTACTGGAACTCCAGTCACCTTCTATTGATCTTCAGAAACTCTGACAGATATGAATGAAATAGCAATTTGTATTTGGATTTTGGATATGATGTTTTTTCTCACCGTCAAGAACAATTCCCAATGAATAATGAAGGTTGAAATCTCAAGAGGATGAAAAGAATATGAAAAGCTAAGTGCTTGCTCAATGTTCAACCTTCCAAAAAATTCGTTCTGTGATATTTGGTATTTATAGGTTAGGTTAAAGAATGAATGGGCATGACAAAAAACCTTTAAAAAACGAATTAAAAATTTCTGGATAACTTTGTCGTTCGAAGTCAAGGTGGCAAGCTAGCGACAATTTTACTGTTTTTTACGCTTGAGCTAAGTCTTAACGACAGCCTAGCGAAATTGCGGTGTCGTTATTCATTCTTTTCCATTCTCGAGCCCTAGACCTAATATAACACAATTTATTACTATTTGCACATTACTCCTTGACTTTTTACAACATATTAAATTAATTCCATTTTGTTCACAGATTTGTCAATTATATTAAATACTTAACAGTGACAACATCTATAGCTTCACTATATTAAATATTTATAGACATTCGATTCTTTAGTAATCAAATGAAATCGCACTAATTTTATTCACATTTCTTCTTCTAATGCACTCTCTCGTTATCTTGTTCTTAAAAATAGAAGTCTTTGAATTTACTTAAACATGTCTCAGTAGATTATCATTTCAAATCAATGAAGGATGCATTATTGAATAAAATACATTGAAAAAAACATAGTTAACGAGGTCCAAATCCAATCAAATGACGTCTACGCACAAATTGTAGCACTAGCAGTTAATAAGTACCTGTCACCAAAATAATGTCACAATAAAATAAAATTATTCTCAAGAATATTATCAACAAACATGTGGTTGTCGTCAACCCCTCCTAGCTGGTTTTGATATCATATTCCGGACCAACTAACAAAAGTACAAAACCGGTCAATGCAGTTTCCACCGCCACCCCTTTCAGATAAACAGAGACCCATTTGCTGAAAAGAAGAAGAAAATGGGTTTAGTAGAAGAAGCACACAACGTGAAAATTGTTGGTTCGGGTGACCAAACCATAGTACTCGCCCACGGGTTCGGAACGGACCAGTCGGTATGGAAGCACCTTGTACCATATCTGGTTGAAGACTATCGGGTCATACTGTTTGATAATATGGGCGCCGGAACCACCAACCCGGATTACTTTGATTTTGAAAGGTATTCGACTCTGGAAGGCTATGCTTATGACGTGATTGCAATATTAGAGGAGCTTCAGATCCAGTCGTGTATATTTGTGGGGCATTCTGTGTCCGCCATGATTGGGGCTGTCGCTTCGATAACCCGACCCGATCTTTTCACCAAACTTGTCACCGTCTCTGGTTCTCCGAGGTTAGATCTTTGACTGTGAAAATGGTTTGAATTTGTTGAAGTACTTGCATGGTTGCATGGGTCTTTTTCGCAATTATAATCCAAATTTGAGACTCTTACTGTTCATTGAAATAGTTAGTAATCCTATAGAACATATTTGAAGGATATAAATGTAAGTGATGCATGGAAATTAGGTTTCTATTACTGTTTATTTGTGTGTGCATTTCAACATAGGTTTAAACTAGAAACGAAGATCGATCTGATCCTTGCATAATTTTAGAACTGACCAACATGGCCAGTAATTTTTGGTGGCTATGCCGAGCTTTCCCGGCAGGAAAATGAGGCCCCAAGGACCTCTTTGTGATTCAGAACCAATTTAGGGATGACAAAATTCTCAGATTCATTCTTGCCTCATGGGAAAGCGAGACAGAGATTGAGATCATGGTCTTAATCCCTAACTCGTCCTTACTCTTAAATTTTATGTTTCTGAAATTAAATTGTATATATATATATATTTAATTAAATGGGAAGGTATATCGGGATATTTTAGTCCCCGCCCCCTCCCATCCCATTGTCATCCTTAATATCAAATACTAGAAAAGACACAATTTTCATGGACCACAGGCCATTTGTGTGCAAGACGGTTTTAAACAATGAATAAATACTGATTATGGAATAACAAGCAAACTCATGTTCCCTTGTGCGAAATTGATTAAGAACTAAAAAGTAAGCGAGTCCCTGGAAACAAAAGCAAGCATTCATAAAGCATAAGAGCTTGCAAACAAGAGTTGCGAACTATTTCCATGTTATTCCACGTCTACATAAATCATTATCAAGGCACACATGAACACATGTTTAAAACATTGTTTCAAATCCTATGAATAAAGGATCGATGAGTAAAATGTGAGCATGTAACAAAATTAGTTAGAAGTTAGTCATTGAATGACCGCCACTTATCATAAACTTAAAAATACCAATTGTCCCCAAAACCCAAGAGAAATCTATAAATAGTCCCATCTAAAAGGAAAGAAGCATGCAAATTGTAATATCTCCATCTCAAATAGTCATTTTTTTCTCTTGCTCTTACCGGGCATCCTGGTTAGATGAGAGAAATTTGTTGATCGTTATTCTAAGATCAACAACGGGTTTGTCAAGTATCAACCATCGGTATATTTCAGGCACTCTATTTAACCTTTTAGATGTGGTTTGCATTGTCCAGACCTTTAAATATTGGATCGTCATCGATTTCGGTTAACCAATAACTTTTATATCCTTTGTTGACCTTTGTGTCGAATTTTGAGCTTTGCTTAAGTCATACACATTTTTTGTCCTTTTAGCACACTTCGTTAGTGCTTTTTGATTTGTCATAACATTTAAACATCCACAATTTCACATTTCACATTTCTCATTAAACTTCATACTCAGGTACTTGAATGATAAAGACTACTACGGAGGATTTGAACAAGAAGATATTCAACAATTATTTGAAGCCATGCGATCGAATTACAAGGCATGGTGTGATGGATTTGCACCTCTAGCTATAGGTGGTGACATGGAAATAGTGGCGGTCCAAGAATTCAGCCGGACTTTATTCAACATGAGACCTGACATAGCATTAAGTGTTGCACAAACAATATTTCAGAGTGACATGCGACATTTGTTGCCCCATGTCACTATACCTTGTCATATAATTCAGAGCATGAAAGACTTAGCTGTTCCGGTAGCAGTTTCTGAGTACCTCCATCAAAACCTTGGTGGCAATTCCATAGTTGAGGTGATGCAAACTGACGGTCACCTACCCCAATTGAGCTCGCCGGATGTTGTGATTCCAGTGCTTCTTAGGCACATTCACCATGACATTTCTGTTTGATTATCTTTATCTAGTCGCATTACTTGATTGATTTATTTACTTGGAGAAGTACTTTAAAAATTCAGTGTGCAATATTGAAGATTCTTGTAAAGTATGTATATATTTCAAATGCTACCATTTAATTTATGTAATTTTAAACTGTTTCTCGCATTTTAAAATGTTTTTAAATAAGTGTTACACTGTTTTAAATAATGCTGTACTGAATAAATAAAATTTCAGAAGATTATTTTCCAAGGAAAGTTGAGGGTGGAGAATTCTCGGGCGTGAAGTATATGCTGAAAGTGTGCAAAGAATACATAAACGCTAAACAGGACGTTGTGAAATTTTTAGGAGTGCATATGTTTTTTCGACAATCATCTCATCTTCGCAATCAAAATAGAGTTCTCGTCCACAACGAATTAGGGAAGAAAAAAAAAAGTTAAAAACCAATGTACTACGCTTCAAATAAGTTGAAGATAACATCTGCTGAAGTTTTTTTTTTTAATTATTTTATCTGAAAATGTAAATTATTATTTTGCTCTTTTAAAATTGATGTTGGATTCATCATTTTTTTTTTGTTTGTTTAGATTTTTTTTGGATCTACTAATAGACAACTGGACTTACACCGAACAGTTTGAAATATTTGAAGCAGACGTTGCAATATTTCAAGGATGAGAACTGCAACAAATTAAAAAAATTGGGATCTCGACGGTAATTATTCCATCTACTTACCAATACAATAACAAACATGTAAGAGATGTTAATTTTTTAGACATTTAATACAAAATTTCAAGACTCAATAAATAAATTTTATTTATTCATAAGTTTTTATTCTTATACCATATTGAGCAATATTATATACCAACAAATATGTCATATCTTCGAGAAGATGAGTGGATAGCTAGAAGCCTAGAACGTACATCGTGGTTCATAAACAAAAGATGCACATTTAAAGGCAAATAAATCATTATATTGTATTTTCTTATAATTTATTATTAAAGGTAATTATAAATTTTCATTGTTTAATAATTTCATTATAATATTACCTTTAATTATGAATTTTCATTGTTTAATATTTTCATTATAGTGTTGTCTGAGAAAGTCACGTTATTTTATCGTTTAAAGAAGTTACCTAGTACCCATGGTCCAACTAACCGATAAATTATTTTTCAAAAGAGGATCAAACGTGCGTGGCATAATTTTTTGTGGAACAACGGGGAATTGAGATCTGCTGTCAAATTTTTGCTATTCACCGATTAATTATTAACAAATCATTTTTCTATTAAAATGGCACATGTTTTTAAGCATAGAGAGTATAAAGAAAAGTTGGTCATTTTAATTTCAAATGACATGTCAATAATTAATTTTGTGGACAGCAAAAAAATGGACAGTGAATCTCAACTGGACAATGGGGTCATTCGCTTAAAGAAGGTCAACAGATTTCGATAATCGAAGGGATGCAACTGTGAAGAAAGAACTGGAGATAAATTGTAGAAATGTATATGGATCGTTCAATCAACCGATTAAAGACCCCACGTGAATGGTGATGAAGTTTGACCGCAAGTTAATAAATCACCTAATCTTGCCCATAAATGGGTCTGGATCCACTCCAATAGAGAAAAGTAGAAAATACAGGAAAAGAAAAAGATTCACGTCCAATTTTTATTTCATATTTCACCTCTTACACTAACTGTTATATCTCTTACGGAGAGGCTCCGATCAACACCTACGTGGCTACCAGCTATGCAAATAAGCAAGGTTCACATTCCAAAGTGTCTGAACGAACTGCCAAGGTAGTATGGTCTTTATCTACATTCGCGAAACCGATGCTCCAAGGTGATACACTTCGAAAGACAGTAAGACGAAAATGAAAGAGGTGAAGCGATGCTACTGGAATATTATCGCATCGCCTTGTCCACATTAAATAGAGGATCGTTTGTACAAAGATCTAGTTAAAATAAAATTCATATGATTGATTGATGTGATGTCTGTGCAGCAGACGTCAAAAGGTCTAGTTACTAAATTCACTCATTAGGAGGCATTAAATGCCCGCCAACTTATGGACTGATTGATTGATACCTAAGAGAGGATGTCCCGATCAGCAGATGAGGCCACGTGTCACTCCATCAAATGGTCCTAGATCCACTTATTTCCCTATAAATAACCACACTTAGCACCATATAAAAGGCAATGCAATTCTACACACTAAAGTATACTCTTTGCCTATTAATTTGAATCAAGTGTGTTACTTCCTTCTTCTCTGACATTAACTAACTTGATCGTTTGAGTGCTCGCGGTCGCCTCAACTACCACCGAAAAAGACCACAAGTGACTAACGATTTACTGTCGTGCGCATGAAGCTAACTACGTGAAATGTTTACATGTTGGCCACGTAGCTCTTATTATAAGAATTTGCTTAAATAAAGAAAATGGGATTGCAGGATTGAGAGAATTTTCTCATTGTATTAATTCACTTGTGTATACACTATACAATTTGACCAGTATTTATGATGAGTGTAGTTTCTACATTTATTTGAGATCCTAAATCAATATATTTTATTGTCTTTTTGGATAAAATTCTACCTAGTTTATATTATATTATATTTTGTAGGTAAAATTTTATATTTAATGAAAAATTGGAGAAAATAATGTAAAAGTGGTGAAAAATGGAAAAAAAAATCCAAAGATGAAACCTTGGACAGAAAAAACGGCTGCCGGCGAAGACAGAAACAAAAGAAGAAAAAAATGGAAGAGAAAGAAAGAGAGAAAAAAAAACAGAAGAAAAAAAAAAGAGGAGAGAGAATGCAGGAAAGAGAAAAAATGAAAAAGAAAAGGAGAAGTCAAAATTGGCAGCTAAGGGAGAGAAAAAAACACATGCAGCTGGAAGAAAAGAGACAAAAAAAAAAAAAAAGAGAGAGAGAGAGAAGGAAAAAAAGAAAGAAGACGGCATACAGGTAATGAGCCAGAAATATATATTAGGGTGAGCTGAATTTTTTCCCCCACTGAACATGTATCATAAAGATGCTCTATACTATACGAGATTTAGTTCAAATGTTAAATTCATGACACTCATAATAAAGTGGATCACAATATATTTTTGGACATGTTTAATGAAAAATTGGAGAAAATAATGTAAAAATGGTGAAAAATGGAAAAAAAAAATCCAAAGATGAAACCTTGGACAGAAAAAACGGCTGCCGGCGAAGACAGAAACAAAAGAAGAAAAAAATGGAAGAGAGAGAAAGAGAAAGAAAAAAAAACAGAAGAAAAAAAAAAGAGAAGAGAGAGAATGCAGGAAAGAGAAAAAATGAAAAAGAAAATGAGAAGTCAAAATTGGCAGCTAAGGGAGAGAAAAAAATACATGCAGCTGGAAGAAAAGAGAAAAAAAGAGAGAGAGAGAGAGAGAGAGAACGAAAAAAAAGAAAGAAGACGACATACAGGAAATGAGCCAGAAATATATATTAGGGTGAGCTGAATTTTTTCCCCCCACTGAACATGTATCATAAAGATGCTCTATACTACGCGAGATTTAGTTTAAATGTTAAATTCATGACACTCATAATAAAGTGAATCACAGTATATTTTTGGACACTCATAACAAAGTTCTAACAAATATATTTTTAGCTAATTAAATTAAATATATATAGCATATTACTTATTTTGATAATATCATCCATTTCATGATCGAAATAAATAAATTTTTAATTCACAAATATAAATAAATAATATATGAAAAAATGCATTAGAAAAAAATTAATTTCTTTTAAGTTTAGTCAAATATATGACATTTCATAATATTCAAATAAGTCATTTATCATTAATCAATAAAAAATATTTGTTATGTAATAAACTAATTTGATTATAAGTGAACTCTTTAAACTTAGTTATTATGTGTGTGTAAAATAAAATATTTAATTGGATAACGAGTTATTTGTATATCATGAATATGAATAAAATAAATATGTAATTGTTGTAGTATCTTAAACTAAATTTGAAAATTGATTATTGGGCATGAATTGGGAATTAAGTTAGTTGGGCTAAAATTATTTTTTGGATTTGATTAAATTTTTATTCTTTGTCATTTTCACCATGAATTTGGGCTAAGTTTTCCATTTTTATAGAAGTCAATTTGTTTCTGGGCTGGGCACGAGCAGTTTCACATTTCGTTAATTTTTGGTGATATCATTCTACTTTTACGTATTTTTATTTTTACAGTATAAATAACTAATTTTTACATTAGGAAAAACGATGTAGTCGACTTATGATCCTTATTTTTTTATTCAAGATTTATGTGAATTATTCTTATATGTGTTGGTTTTATTATGGGTTTAATGCATTAATTTACGTGATCAATAATTTGATGATTATGTGAGTTTCTTATGAATCGAGAGGTGAGTTTGAAATTTAGATCATATAGTAAAATTCGATAAATTAATAT
>CAIGRP010098286.1:0-16783 GCA_903798385.1 Fraxinus cuspidata
CACATTTACTTCTCGTATTATATTTGTATCTTGTGTATCTAATTAGTTTTAGACTAATTATCGAAAAATATACAAAAACCAATTCACCTCCCTCTTGGTTAGTTATTCTTAGGTTATCAAACCTATGATTTTTACTATTTGATCTAACATATACAAACTTCTCTTGGACGGTGTACAAATCACTAAACATAATAATTTATTGGTCACATAAATGAAAATGCAAGAAATACAATAGTAAATACACGTATAAATAAGCATTTAAACAATAAAAAAATAAATATTGAAATTAATCCAAGTTAGGTTAAGTTTCAACCTTAAATTTCAACAATAAAATTTAGCTCGTGTCATATAAATGAGAATATTTATCCAATACAACACAAATGATAGAAAATAATAAAGAAAATATAAGATTAAAGATAAAATCTTTTTCGTTATATTTGCTTGAATCTTGATTTCCTCAATTCTTCTCCACATTTTTTTTATTTATTCTTCTTGTTATGCTCTTGATTTTGTCCTCAAAATACCATGAGAAAAAAAGGGAAAAAGAAGAATGAAAGAAGAAAATGAAAGAACAATGCCCCACCCTAAGGGTGGAGCCCACCCCTTTGTGAGGGGCCTGTACAGCCCCTGTCAAAGAAAATACTTAGGCAAAATAAAAAATTTGCAGCCCAAGTCCCTGAGTTTTCGATAAGTAACCAAAAGGCCTTCAATCCTTTAAAAGTGGCTCCTAGGCGTTGTGAGGTGGCGCTTAGACTCCACTTCTCTGCCCAACCAAGAAAATAGTTTCTTTTCTTTTTTCTTTTTTTTTTCTGCACACACAAGTCATCTAACAATTTGCATTCAAGGTCCCTTAACTTTAAACTTATACAATTAGAACCTTAAATTTTGACTTTTCTTTCATTTACGCAACCATAAAATTGCGTCCAAGGTCCTTCAACTTTTGATCTTGTTCATTTTGGTCCCCAATATCACAATTTTGCACAAATTTGGTCATTTTCTACTCTTTTTTGCTTTGTTCTACTTCTTTGGGTAATTTTTACCTACAAAAGCAATAATTATATAACTGTGAGTAGAAATTTGCTCATTTAATCAATATTTAATTTAATTTAGATATTAAATAAGTATGCAAAAATATACTTATCAATGTCCCCCTATTATAGGGGAGTATGCGAAGCAAGATTCTTCAAATTTATGTTGAAATTTGTTTAAGTATAAGATAATGAAAAAGTGATTTACGTTTCAATTTCGATCAAATATTCGGATTTGATCCGATAGTCAAATTATGGAAATAAATAGACTAACATGTTCTACTATTCGAGTACATCGTCGTTGTATAGTCTAAAGTTGGAAGAAAGAGAAAAAACTGGCTGAAAATTTGACCAACTATGTCGTTCGCTTAGTGCTCGAGCGAGCACATTGTCGTTCAAGCCATATGCGAGCGATATAGTCTCTATTTCTGACGTTTGAGCGACGCTAGGGCGACAGGCTATCAATAGAAAATGATGCGATACTCTTGGTGAAGGTTGCTGAATTTGAAGCGAGACACTATACTCATAATATTTTATTTTCTATAAATTAGACCTTAGGATGTCCATTTGTTCATTCCAACGATATGCTATCATAGCATAACATCAAATTCATCATTTTCCTAGCCAAAATTTTGCATAAAAGTTGTTTTTTCATTTTTCATTTGAACGAGTACAAAAACCAATTTCTGGTTCGTTGTTCTTATGTTCTGAAGTGCTACTAACACAATAAGTCTGTCGTTGTATCTTGGGAGTTGATTGCCATCATTCGTAAGCACCATTGTTGGATAAATTCGATTTAAGGACAAATAGTTCAACTTTTGCATCTACTTTGCATACATTTTGTTTGACGTTATATTCTGTTCTTTGAAGTTTGTACTCATATCATTTTCGTTACTCTATCCAATTTTTTTGGTAAAGATTGATAAGTTGATTTTTTATTTTAAAATCATCACTCAAATCTTAGTATAGAGTAGGTTGTTAATTATGGATTCAATTGACAACTATTATTTAAAATTCTTTTTTTATATATACTCATTTTCAATCATATATTCATACAATAAAATATTTTATACGTAAATTCAATTTTTTTAATACTTTAACTAGACATTTTCTTACAAATCACTATTTAAAATATTATTTTAATCAAATAATAACAATCAAACGGGGGCGGGGCTAAACTATGAATTAACAAAAAGTTGACTCCGAGTTATTTAGGTCATACACGACTTACAATTTTTGGCGTGTCAAACCAGGCATACGCCGCAACGAGCTTGTCAGCTCACTGAATTTGAACATTTTTTTTAAAAATCTATCAAAAAGTTATAGAAATCAATTTTTTTCAAAAACCATCAAACAAAATTGTATTATCGATCATATATTTTAATATATACATATATAAATAAACAAAAAATAGCACAAAGATGATATTTTGCACAATTGAAGTTAAATAGTCAATGGAACAGAATATACTTCTTTAAATATACAAGATTTAATTGAAAATATTTTAGAAATAGAATATAAACCCTTGATTGGTTTGGCTGAAAATTAATTTTTTAATAGGATTTTGATAAAGTTGATAATAGGATTAAAAAAAAATTGATAAAAGTTACAGATCATATTAAATGTATGATTGAATATGAATTTGTAAAAATGAGTATTAGAAAACTGAGACCAAACATGAGCTGTGACCATATAAATTCAGATAAAATTACTTATTTCCTTTCATTTATAGCAGAACAAAAGAAATTTGGGACCAAACGAACTTTACTTATTTCTAAAAATGTATTTTAGAAATAATGAGGGACCAAACAAGGGCTTCTAAAATATATTTTTTTCTTTTATTTTTAACCACACGTTCTTTAATAAAATAATATCACATGCAAGTTCAAAACTTTTCGTTATCACACATTTTTCAATAAAATATTACTTCAAAATGCACTTTTATCAAAATTGGCCAAACATGTGAATATTCTTTCTTGATCATCGAGTACAATGCCGCCCATTGGCCTATGGCCCACACGAACTGGGCCCCACACTAAACCATCAAAATAGCCCAATGGGATATGTCAGTGCATTACACCGCCCACCTTTAGTAAATCCGGCTCTAGCTTGGGCCAACGTTTGAGTTAATTGTTCCAATGATCACCGAACTTATGTCATTATCTTCTATTGCTTACTGAAGTTTTAGATCTCGAGTTTTGACCACGAAATTTATCCAAACGTTGAACATTCTCACTAGCATAACATCTGTTTCAAACTTTTAACGAAATTAGTGACACGGCTAATAGAATGCATACGTGACACCCCATAACCTCGTTAACAAATTGTCCCGTCTTCGATTGCTCACTAAATTTTAAAAAATGTTTTCGATTGCTCACTAAACTGTGAGGTAGTTAAATTTTGGCCACTAAATTTATAAAAATAACGTCAATATGTTGTTAATTAAAAAAATATATACAGCAAGTGCATGAGTTGCGTAAAAGTAAAAAAAGTGGACAAACAACTACAATTCCACGAGAAATGATTACTCAATTATACAATAATTAAATTTAATTTTAACACATTTTTTGTAGATTTTAAGATATTTTCATAATTTGAAAAATTCAAATTTATTGTGCTTTTCGTTCTTAAAATTAAATTAAAATAAATTTTAAATTTTGTAGCGAACGCAATAAATTTAATTAAATGGATTGTGTGTTTTGTTACAAAATTCAAATTTTAATTAAATTTATTGTGTGTTTCATTACAAATTTCATTTGGTTAAATTTATCGTCGTTACAAAAATTCAAATTTTAATTAAATTTATTGTCGATTTTATTGCAAAATTCATTTAATTAAATTTATCGCGTGTTTTGTTGCTAAATCCAAATTTTATTTTAATTTAATTCTAACAACAAAACACTCAATAAATTTGATTTTTTTAAATGATGAGAATAGCTAAAAATCTTACAAAAAGATGTTAAAAATAAATTTAACTGTTGTATAATTGAATAATCATTTTTAGTGTAATCGACAACCCGAACTCGTTTATCCACTTTATTACTTTTACACGACATGTGCGCTTACAATATACATTTTTTAATGAACAACAGGCCGACGTCATTTTTATAAATCTAGTGGTCAAATTTCGACTATCTCAAAGCGAGCAATCGAAAATATTTTTCAAAATTTAATGACCGAAAACATTTTTCAAAGTTTCATAAGTAATAAAAAACGCGACAATTTGTTAACGGGGTGACGGGACGTTAGTGTACATTTCGTTAGTCACGTCACTAATTCTGTTAAAAGTTTGAAATTGCTATTATACTAGTAAGTAATGTTCAACGATTTGATAAATTTAATGATCAAAATTCGATATATTAAATTTTAATGAACAATTCAATACATAGACGTGAGTTCAATGACCACTGGGACAATTAACTCCCAATTTTTCTTAAACTTCTGGTTCCTTCAGCACTTCACTTCCCGTGACTACTTTTCATCAACACAAACTTCGCATTCTGACCACTCACCTCGTTTTCCATCATCGTCGTAAGCTCTCTGCCTCTCTCTAATAATTACATTTACATATGTATATGTATATTTGCGATTCCGTCTGATTTTGATTTGTTTTGGTTTAGGGAAGTTTGTGTTTAATTTTGAGGAAATGGCGGCAAAGAAGAGCGTTGGATCTCTAAAGGAATCCGATCTGAAGGGCAAGAGAGTGTTCGTGAGAGTGGACCTCAACGTGCCGTTGGATGATAACTTTAACATAACAGATGATACCAGAATCAGAGCCGCCGTACCAACAATCAACTACTTGATTGGTTATGGCGCTAAAGTCATCCTCTCTTCTCACCTTGTACGTGTTCTATTAACAGTAAAATTCTATCAAATAGATTAAAACAAGTGATAGTTTTTGCTCAATTAATTACCAAATTGATCAACTTGGATATGGAAAGGTGGTAAAATTATTAATATTTTGCTTCTACCCACTTTATCAGATTGGAAATGCATTGCTATAACTTACAATACGTTAATGCATGGTTTGGGTTTTAATGTACTCTTTGTTTTTTAAGTCTTTCTTATAAATTGATTTGAGTAATTGATTGGGATCTTTGCCATATTGTGTGGTTATTTATCATAGGTTTGTTGTATGTTTGACGCTGTTTAATATACTAAAGAAGTACTAATTAAGAATTTGCAAACTTCTGATGTCTATTTCACTCCACGCTTTGCTGGAGTGGTTAATAGTTGTTTTCCGATGCAAACGAATTTTTCCTGTGAGAAATTTGATGGTCCTTACTGGATTAAGTAGAAATTATCTCGGTTGTCCATTTGCCTGAGTTTTGGCCAATTGTGCTTTGTGACTTATCATTATTATTTTTTTAGCAAGCTCCGGTCTTTTTGTTTGCCACTGTTTGTTGTTATTCGGGTCCATGTTTCATTAATTAGTTTTATAGTCGTTGATAAGGAGGTGTGTGTTGTCCAAAAATTTTGGATTTCAGGGACGTCCAAAAGGTGTCACACCAAAATACAGTTTGAAGCCTCTCGTGCCTAGACTCTCTGAATTGCTTGGAGTTGAGGTTCGTTAACAAGTTGACTTTCATGTATAGTAATTTTCTTGTAATTGCCATTAGTTTCTTGGTAGACGAAGATTCTTTACTTATCTGGCTTCTGTGGAATCAATAGGTCAAGATGGCGAATGACTGTATTGGCGAAGAAGTAGAGAAGTTGGTGGCTGAAATCCCAGAAGGCGGTGTTCTGCTTCTGGAGAATGTTAGGTTCTACAAAGAAGAAGAGAAGAATGATCCTGAGTTTGCGAAGAAGCTCGCATCCTTCGCAGACTTGTATGTTAATGATGCATTTGGAACTGCACATAGGGCTCATGCTTCCACTGAAGGAGTGGCCAAGTATTTGAAACCTTCTTTTCCTGGATTCCTCATGCAGAAGGTTAGCAGATACTTTAGATGTTGAAGTTATGTATTATGTATCTGGTCTAAAGATTGCTCCTTTGAATGTTTTGCTGTGCATGAAGTCGGCATTTTGAACTGCAAAGTACCTTTATTTGTTCATAGACGTCAGAATTATATGACTTGTCAAGTGTTATTAAAATGTCTAACTCAGTGGTTGGCACTTATTGCATCACTGACCATTTCTTTATTGCATTATGAATTTCATACTTGTGTGGTTGGATTGCATTTTTCTTGAATCTCAGGAGCTTGACTACTTAGTTGGAGCTGTGGCAAATCCAAAGAAGCCATTTGCTGCAATTGTTGGTGGCTCAAAGGTATCCTCTAAAATAGGCGTGATTGAGTCATTGTTAGAGAAGGTTGACATCCTCATTCTCGGTGGAGGAATGATCTTTACTTTCTATAAAGCCCAAGGGCATGCCGTGGGATCTTCACTTGTGGAGGAGGACAAGCTTAGTCTTGCTACATCACTCATGGAGAAGGCCAAGGCTAAGGGGGTGTCTCTCTTGCTACCTTCTGACGTTGTTGTTGCCGACAAATTTGCCGCTGATGCAAACAGCAAGGTAGGTATTTCCACTCATCGGTATTTTGATAATGTTTTTGAGCTCTAGAGAAGCCTTGTAACTTTGACTTGGTCCATGCTTTTTGAATAGCTTAAATTTCACTTGCTATAGTTCTGAAATAACTCAGTGGCTGGCTAATGAGATAAATTACTTACTTTGGTGCTACGTATTTATATGGAGAAAGATGGGAATGATTGCAGCCCCCAACAAGCTGATTTTGCCTCAAGAGTTCTTTACAGTAGTTACTGAAGTGTTACTTTAACATCTCTGCAGGTTGTTCCAGCATCTGGAATTCCTGATGGCTGGATGGGATTAGATATTGGACCTGAAACTATCAAGTCGTTTGGGGAAGCTCTAGATACTACTAAAACAGTAATCTGGAATGGACCCATGGGTGTTTTTGAATTTGACAAGTTTGCCACAGGAACGGAGGTATAGTAGATAATAACATAACTCATAACTGTAGATCAATTCTATTTTTTGTAGTGTTTTACTTGGATATTTAAAATCAAGTGCATCAATTGTTTATTCTTTTCCAGGCTATAGCTAAGAAATTGGCAGAGCTTAGTGGAAAGGGAGCGACAACAATCATCGGAGGCGGTGACTCTGTTGCGGCTGTTGAAAAGGTTGGGCTGGCCGACAAGATGAGCCATATCTCGACTGGAGGTGGTGCCAGCTTGGAGCTTCTTGAGGGGAAACCCTTACCTGGTGTTCTTGCCCTCAATGATGCTTAAGTAGAGTTTTTCTTTGTCATGACTGGTATCCTACCAGAGAGGAAAATGTAGAGCTGGTCGAGTAGATTATAAATCGCATTTGAATAATTATTTCTGTGGGCAGGTCTTGTATGCACTGCTGCTGAACTAAAATTTTTCTCGTTTTTGATAATGGTCCATCTTTTGTTTATATTGGATGGTTTCATTTGTTTCCCCCCACGTTGATTGGGAAATGCAGGCGCCTCCCTGTCCAATGAATCTTTGTTGATTTTGACGGATTACCTCAGCTTAGCAATAAAATGTATAATCTGTTGGTTGAGAAATGTTTTCCTATTATCTTTTTGTTATTTTGTACTATGTTGCATTAGAAATTGTTGGAATGCGATCATCTCGAAATCTGTTCGAGTCAGATTACTAGTTGAAAACATCAGGCCTATTTTAAAAAGAGGAGCTGCTATCAGCAGATCATGTTTCATTGTTCTGCGGGTTATCCCTGATGATTTGTTTATTACCTTAATTCTGCTTTTAATTCAGCGTATGGAACATGTCATTTGTTGTCTTGACTCTAACTGTTGGAATGTATGAAAAACCTTGAACAGTAATAGGGTGCTACCAGCTGGAGTTGATGTGGATTGAATTTGCTGATTGCTGAGAATGATGTTTTGTACTGTGGGTTAGCAATAACCATTAACAATCTATAGGAATCAGATTCACTCAAAAAGAAAAATAACCAAGTTCTTTCACACTTAATTCTGCAAGTAGCAGTACTCCGAGTGATGCTTTAGTATAGAAGATGTATGATTTGCTTTTTTAAACATTTAACTTGATCCTCATTATTTTCAAAATACATTTATTTTAGTATTTTTTTTCAATCACACATTCTTCAATAAAATAATATTATCGCAAACTCAAAACTTTTCTTTATTTTCTAATAACACATTCTCCATTAACCTACTATTCTAAAATTTATTTTTAATGAAAAAATGGGGCTCAAATTATTTCAGTTATGAAATTTTTAAATTGCTCTAGCTTAACAAAAATGTTAGGGGCTGTTCTCTTTGCGTATCAGTTTTGTGTTTTGAGTTTTGAATTCATTTTGGGTTTTGTGTTTTGAGTGTTCATTTTGAGATTATTGAAAATGTGTTCTTTTTGGCATTTTGAAATATTATTTTGAAAACACCAAAAACGTGTTTTGAAAATTTTGACTTGATTATAATTGAAAACATCCAAAACGACAAATTTGTCGTTTTGTATTTTCTATATAAATTTTTAACTTGTTTTCAAAAATGCATTTTCGAAAATGGGAAAGAGAACGCGTTATCACTGTTTTTTAAAATTGAAAACAAGAAACGACTTGAAAACGGTAAAAAGAATAGACCCTAAGTCTTTGTAACTCTCATAAACAATACAACGATGCCACTACCTTGATACTTATTTTTCTGATTGCCCTATATATGGTACATGCAATAACCACGATGGGTCGAGAAAAACTTCAGTGATATCATTTACAATTGGCTGTTCCTAATTAGCTACAAATGTAAGGTTCTCGACGTCCCCAACTACTTTCCTCAACTTTGTGAAGAACCAACACATTTCTAGATCATTCTCACCATTGATTATACCGAATGTAAGAGGGTAAATTTAAGTGTTGACATCTTGACATGAATCAATAATTACCTTGTCTTCATAGTCTTAAGGGTTGTACCGTCGATTTGAATTAGGAGTCGCATCGCGTTCAAAATGCCCAAATTCATTGTCCAACAACCATGAAGAAATACTTGAAGCGATTCTCGCCCTCCGTATCAATAAAAAATGCTGAACTAGGATTTAGTTATCTCATGTTATAGCAATACTTGGCCGATTTAGCATAACTCTCCTCGACCGAACTCATTTAAACCTACAGCATGCATTCTTTGGCCTTTCAAGCCTTCTAGTAGTTTATGACCACCCCGTACTCTCTATGGACGTCTTAATGATGTCTAAAGGTTTGTAAATCATCCATGGGTTCTAAAACTTGGGTATTATCTATCGACCAATAAATCATACTCGGGCTTGCTTGTGATCATTTCGACGAATACCCACTTCGCAAGTATGTTCCCCATGCATACTTACGAACTACAAAGAACTCATTTGTGTCCATATTTGTTGTTCGCAAACGCCAAAAGGAACTGTCATCAACACAGATGTATGTCGACTTGTTTGACTTTTTCACTTTAAATTCAAACTTGCGTTTCAATACAATCCGATGCACAACTTCTTGTAAATCTTTCTTTGTTTCAAACAGTTGTTCGACCTGCAAATCTTCATAATTGGGAACCACACAAGAACAAGTAGAGGAACATGCACTCGTTCCAACCTGTGAGCTCCTACCCGACTCATGTCTCAATCGGGATAAACCATTTAAATTCTCATTTGTAAATACATAATTCTATTCATAACAGTGAGATCATGGTGAGAAACATTGTCACGGGAACAACTATATCATCCTCACAAGCCATCTCCACCATGTCCCAAAAATCATTCACATTACGATCCCCTTTATCGGAATCTCTGTGTTCACTATCGAGGACATTCTTCCTCCCTAAAGTTACGTAAATAAGAGTTGTGCAATTTTGATTCAATTCAATTAGAACTTTCATTTCAACTTCAAAATTAACATTTATAGGTGGAATTGAAATCAATGTATGCTCGTTGAATAGAAATCTTAATTTCATGTCGTACTGGAAGGGATCGACGTTGAGCTTGTTTTGTAAACCATCGTACATTTCTGCATATGATGTACTCGAGTTATTACAATTACAATAGCACCATGTCTTTCACTCATCCATTTTCACACCCATTGATCATTTTTATTCATTTCAAATTCCCCAAATTAACAAATCGGAACTGGAGCTAATCCCATATCTGCATTATGAAATATAATTTTTTTAAAAAAATATGATAATAAGGATAAAAAGAAATTGACTAGCAAGCCAGCCATCTGGACCGATTGTTCTTTGTGCCCAGATGGATGGGTCGACGATTTTACAAATGTTCATGAATTTGTCTGAAATAATATACATGCAGATGAATTATTTCCTTTTGCTTAAAAAAATTATAGATTGTAAAAATTTATTTGCCTATGTCGAAATAAGATTTAATGATAAAAATAATACATTAATTTAACGAAAACGAAATTAAATATACATAAATATACTTACCAATTCGAAGTGATGACTATAAACAATATTTTCTTGTTGGCGTTTCAAAATGAGATTTTAAGGTTGAAACAGATGAAAACGAAAGATTTTTTATCCGTACTGGAGTAAACATATAAAGAAAGTGACTTGGTTTAAAAATTTTAAATGAGAAGTGTTTGATTTTTACTTTGTAACTTAAAGGATATTACTGTTTTTTAAATAACACCATAATTTTGTGATTGTATAACATGCTTAAATTTATATTTGTCTTTTGATCATTAAAAGGTAATTGTGGTGAATGGTAAAGAAAATTGGCTCACGTGAAAAATGATTAGGTTAAGTTGGCCAAATTATGTACCTCAGTGTCGGTGTGAAGAAAGCTAGCCATAAAGATTTCTTAATTATAATTACACCCCAATTTTTTTTTTTTTTGCACCATTATTTTAATTTCAATGGAGGTTCTATCTTTGTTTATTGTTGGACTTACGTCTTCAAAATTTTTTTCACAGCATTCTTATAATCAGTTTTTCATTAATTACATTTTGTGATGACTGTTTTGTTCGAAAGATCCATTGGAATGGCATAAAAAAACTTATTTGCCCCTTATTTTTAAATTAGAAAAATAAATAATGAATGGCAACTATATTCACAATACCACTTTTTAATATACCATATTTTAATTAAATTTAAGGTTCATACTTGTACTCATTACGACAATTAGGTCCCTGACTCTTTTCCCGTCATATTTTGTTTTCAACCATTCACGAGTTAACGCACCTCTTCCTTCATGATGATTTATGTTAAAATATTTTGTTTTTATGCTTTGCAATGAAGAAAAAATATGATATCTTACTTTTGCCATTCTTAAAAAAAAAAAATATGGTGGACAAATAAGCAATTTTATGTCATCCCAGCAAACCTATTGGAATGTAGTCGTTATTGGAGATGAGATTTGCTAATTATTGGAAAATCGAATATAAAAATCTGAAAAAAAAAATGGTTAAGATCACAAGTGATTCAATAAGCAAAGATTTTGAATTGCAATTAAAGTATGGTGCAACTAAAAAAAAACTGTGGTATGCGCATATGATTATCCATATTTAATACAAAACTTCGACTAAGTGTTTGCCCATTATTTCACAAAACGCTATCTAAATAGTCCAAATAGTTGTTAGGACAAGATTTTATAATTAATTGAAGTATAAGAAAGTGATATAAAATTTTTTGAGGACAATAACACAACAATTGGGGACTATCGTTGCAATTAATAATGTAGTGGGGCAAAATGAAAGCATTGGTGAATATTACTATCCTCATATTTTTTGTTAAATGGGATCTACACTGTCTCTGCTAATCCTGTGACTCATCATTGTTCTACAGCCTTAAACCTCGATTCTAATAAGTCTTTGATTTGGCACAAAAGACTTGGTCATATTTCTAAAAAGGGACTTTACATTTTGAATAATCTTGGTTGTTTTGGTAAAAATAAAATTAAAAGGTACTTTTATGAAAACTGTATTTTTGGAATACAGATAAGATTGCCTTTCAAAACTGGAACACAAAAATTCACTTCTATCTTGGATTATTTACATGCTGGCCTTTGGGGTCTAGCATCTGTAAATATTTGTACTTCGTGCTTCTGGGTAAAGACTTTCAAAATATTAAATTATGTCATTCACAATTTTGAGTTTACTTGTAAACATTTAAGAAAATCAATAGTAGAAATTGATTTGTTAATTATCCAAAAAATTTATAATGAATTGTAAGAAACTTTTATCGTTGGACAGTCACAGATTTAGAATTGATGTAAATAAAATTTTATCTTAATTCCTCCGTCCTCGTCAATAAAATAAAATGATTACATTAAAAGGGCCAAAAAAATAGATTGGAACTGAAAACAAAAATTAAAAGCAATGGCATTTGTTATGAGAACTGGAATGTTCCAACAGTTTGTTGTGAAAAGATAATAGATTAAACCGCAATATGAAATGATCACTAGAACATAAGAACAATATAATTTGTAGATATGAAGATTTTATTATAATATGAAGAAAAAAATACACAAATTATATGTTTATGATTTGTTTAATAATTTCTAACTTCTCACTTAATCATAAAGAAGTGCCAATTATATATAGAGAAATAAGGGACAACCAAACCTTTATTGCAGAGTTGTAGATAAAGTAAAAAGCCTAAAACGGAGTCTGAAACGAAAACGAAGACCTTTCGTTTATTACACACCTATTCATCCCTCATCTGGGTGTTTGTTGGGTTGAACCTTGGTCATTTCATATTCATTACTAAACATCAAAATACAATATCAGTAATTATCGATAGTTCTGTTTTCTCATATTTTTATAAAGCAATTGTTTGTTACTTTCAAGTCACTTATCTTTCCTTTCAAGATAAAATAAAGCATTTGCTCAATAAATTTGATGGAATTACATTTATGGTGGCATTGATGCTACAATCCATTTTTCAAATCTATATCATTTTGAACAAGCCAACATGCAGGAAAAGCACAGAAAAGTCTGTTGAAAAATTGCACCAAAATTTTTCAGTTATTATTACAATCACCTGATATTTGTCGCAATCTCGGTCCGTATGCACACGAGTTCGGCTCAGCCCGTGAGCTTGTGGTTCGTGGGCCGAGCCGAGCAGAGATTCGGCTCGTAAGCTCGTCGAAAAACTTTTGTTTTTAAAGATAAACATTTAAATAAAAACAACCCTTCGCATTTGAATAGGCCACGAGCTGCTCATTTTTTGACGAGCCCGAGCGACTCATGAACACTTTTTTACGAGCAGAGCGGCTGAGCCGATGAGCCGCTCGACCCGTTTGCCACCTCTACAAGAACATAAGAACAATGTAACTTGCAGAGATGAATATTTTATTATAATATGAAGAAAAAAATTGAAAAATTATATTTTATCATTTATCTAACAATTTCTAACTTCTCACTAAATCATAACGAAGAGCCATATATAGAGAAATAGGGGACGACCAAACCTTTATTGCAGAATTGTAGATGAAGTAAAAGGCCTAAAATAGAGTCCGAAGCGAAAAAGAACTCATTTTGTATATTACACACCTATTCATCCCTCATTGGGGTGTTTTTAGGTTGAACCTTGGTCATTTCAGATTCATTACTGTTAATTGTCTTGTACTATCTCACTATACTTTGGGTTGTGCCTTATCTGTTGTGTTGGACTGTTAAGTGAAACGGGTTGTGACCTCAGTTGAATTAATGTTATCATCCATACACGTGGCTGATATTCTGCCCTTGGATGCTAATTGTTCATATTACTTGGTTGACTTGGCTCTTTGGATCGATTGTCATTCGAGAGTCTTTTATTCTCTCTTCGTCTATCTGTTTTCCCTATTTCTCTGAGTGAAGTTTAGGGTTTTATGGTTTCTTGTAATCGTAATCGATCTTAGTGATTTCTTCAATCCCATTCTTTGTGAAGTCTGTATATGGTGTATAGATTAGGGGTTGTTTTACTGTGATTACAGTTATGTATTTTTTAGGCGAGATTAAACTAAAGAAACCTTTGATTTCTTGGAACATTTGTACTGATTCTTGTTTGATTCTTAGTGGATCTAGAGCTATAACCTTTCGAAGTTCAATGGGTGATTAGGTCTTTGTGACTAAACATTGGGACCCTAGAGGGTGAAAAATCGTGTGTTCAATGTTTTTATGATTCTGCATTTTCTTTGTTGTTTACAAACCTTGGAACCTTTAGTTTCTGCCATTTGGGGCCTTACAAGTGGTATCAGAGCCTCTTCTCTGTGATAGGGTCTCCATTTTGAGGTTCTTGGTGTAGATCTGAGGTTCTTGGGGGTAGACGATTCGTCCTTTGTGAGAAAGGAAAAAAATTGTTTTTCTCTTTCGTCAACCTGGTGTTTCTACTGTGTCTTGGTTATTCTTTGTTTTTGACTCATACTGAGTTTGGAGAGTTGGTGCAACTCATTCCGATTTATTATGGTTAGAGTCTGTGACTCAGTGCTGAGTTCCACTGAGTCCTTGTGACTCGCTACTTTCTTGCATTCGTTCTGGATTTTCCAGCGTGATCCTGGTAATCTCCTCTTACTACCATCATTCTGAAGCATTAAATTTTTTTAGATTCTGGTACTATCTCTAACCCCCTACTTTTATAAGCATTGGTTATTAAGGTAAGCAATTCTCCGATGCTTTCCTTTGTCCAAGACCTCCTGTAAGGGTCTGGGAATCTGAGGGAGCAGTGGGTTCAAGGGTTGCCACCCCTTAAACCTCTTTCAAAACTGTAACTATACTATTTTGAATTGTGATTACTTGGTCTGTGAATTGTATTGATAAGAATATATCTATTATTACCTTGCTGTCTCTGCTGTTCACTTATCTTGATCAATTTTCTGTAAACTATCTAAATCATTATTATCTGTCATCATGTCTACTATACATAAGTTTGAACTTGAGACATAGAATGGTAGTGGAGATTTTAGTCGTTGGCGCCAGAAGATGAGGGCTCTTTTACTTTAACAAAGGTGTGTTGCAGCCCTTGATGGTCGATGGGCTGCAGAGACTAGTGCCTATAGGAGGCAGGAATTAGATGACACTACATGGAGTTCAATTTTCTTACATCTATCTAATAATGTGATTAGGAAAGTTGGTGAAACTACCTCTGCTCACGCCTTATGGAATAAGCTAGAATCACTTTATCTAACTAAGACTATGCCTAATAAATGTTATCTCCTGAGTTTGTTCTATAACTTTCGATTTGATCCCTCTTCTAATTTGGGAGGTAACCTTGACAGATTTACAAAATTGATTCAGGATTTAGAAAATTGTGATGAAACTCTTTCTGATGATCAACAAGCTGTTGCTCTTCTGAACTCTCTTAGTGATAAATATAAAGACATCAGAACTGGTTTAGAATATGGGGGGGTGGGGGTAGGATCTCACTGTTGATATAATAACTTCAGCCCAGAGAAATAATGAACTTGAGCTGAAAGATGAATATAAAGATTTCAAATATGAGGGAGGGTTGCACATAAAGGAGAAATGGAATCCAAATAAGAAGCAACCTGCATACGCTTTCAATCCTCATAAGAAAGCTAAGTCTCAGAACTTTAGATTCAAAGAAGAATAAAAATCATATGAAATCCAAGAATCAGATCAAAAAAATGTTACTATTGTGGAAAATCAGGTCATTTAATCAAAGACTGCTTTACGAAAATATCTAATATGAAAGATAAAAATAACTCGGAATGCTCTGCAGCCTTGGTCTGCAAGAATGAACCTGACATTGAAGGAGTAGTCCTTATGAATACCACTAAAAGAGATCCAAAAAAATTGGTTCTTGATTTTGGCTGTACTTTCCACATGTGTCCTAACAAGCAATGCTTTTTTGAATTTGTTGAACTTAGTGAAGGGCAAATTCAAATGGGAAATGACGTGAATTGTCAAATAAAGAGAATTGGAAAGATCTGATTATTAATGAACAACTACATCCTTGAACTTGAAAACTACAGATATGTTCCTGAACTTAAAAGAAATTTGATTTCTTTGGGTCAATTAGATGATAAGTATAATATCATGATTCTTAAAAGTCTTCTAAGACATAAACAAGGAAGTAAAACTGTTATATCCTCTCTGAAATTAAATGGGATCAACACTGTCTCTGCTAATCCTGTGATTCATCATTGTTCTACAGCCTTAAACCTCGATTCTAATAAGACTTTGATTTGGGACAAAAGACTTGGTCATATTTCTAAAAAGGGACTTTACATTTTGAATAATCTTGGTTGTTTTGGTAAAAATAAAATTAAAAGGTTAGACTTTTGTGAAAACTGTATTTTTGAAAAATAGAAAAGATTGCCTTTCAAAACTGGAACACAAAAATCCACTTCTATCTTGGATTATTTACATGCTGACCTTTGGGGTCCAGCATCTGTAAATATTCAAGGAAAATATGGACTTTTCTGTTAAAACAAAAATTAGACACTTTTAAAACTTTTAAACAATGGAAACTGTTGATTGAAACCAAACCAACAAGAAAATCAAAGCACTAAGGACTGATAATGGTCTTGAGTTTTGTAACTCAGAATTTTATTCATTTTGTAAAGAATATGGAATTCTAAGACATAGAACTGTATCATACACACCTCAGCAAAATGGAGTTGTTGAGAGAATGAGTAGATATCTTTTGGAAAAGGTAAGATGTATGCTTTACAAGTCTGGTCTTCCTAATTTCTTTTGGGGAAGAAGCCCTAAAAACTGCAACCTATCTTATAAATAGGAGTCCTTCAAGTGCCATTGATTTTCAAGTTCCTGAAAACTATGGTCTGGAACTATACCTGATTATAGTAGG
>CAIGRP010098292.1:0-14245 GCA_903798385.1 Fraxinus cuspidata
CTTAGTAAAATAGTCAGTAATTGTAAGCTCAATCAACCCCATCGATTCAGTTTTGTACAAAGGCGAAGCGGGCTTGGCGCCTCAAGAAACCGCTATGGAAAAGGCAGAGAAGGCATCTTGTACCTCAATGCCTATGGTTCGGAAGGCGAGCCCATGTGTCGATGTGAAAGAGTGGTGGGTGGAGGCTGAGAAGCTTTGAATTGTGGCGGAGGAAGGAGCGGAGATGGAGGTAGATTAAGGTTAGTAAAGAGAAATTGGAGGTTCGACGTATAGGAGATAGGATGCGTGGACTGAGTTTCCAGTGGAGAGGTCAGATTTGGATAAACTTTTATGCGGAACCATAGAAATGGCTAGAGAAGAATGGATAATTAGAGAGAGAGAGTGGGAGTGATTTAGGGGTGAGCGTGGTGTGGTGGGGGAGCAGGGGATGTATTAATTAAATTAAAAATTCGTAATTAGCACCTGATTAGTGAATTTAAAATGTTTTTGAATTTAATAATAATATTTATCATCGTAATAATAAATCATGGATGATGTGACAACTCATTATCTATCGTATTTTTCTTTCTCTCTCTCCTCCACTTTCTCTCATATAAATTAAATTATTTATCTCATTATTCCATATAGATTGACACATTATCGATGATTTATCATCATAAGGATAAATGACAATTCTTTTGCATTATATACTTGAAATGTAGAGGTTTTGATAATTTTCCCCTCGGTTTACTTTCTAACCTTGACCACCCTTTCCATTGGAGAGCCCAAAGTAAAAAGTTGAGAAAATTTCATATTTAAGAAATTAAGTACGACACATTTCAAAACTAAGATACAAAGTTTAAAATTTCAAAATTTAGATATTAGTTAAATTTTATATATGAAATAACTAATTAAAAATAAAATTTTATTAATTAAAAATATTAGAGTCACAATTCTATACAATTTGATCACATATTAACGTATTAATTTGTCACAAATTATTTTTGGTCACAATCAAAAAATTTATGAGTCACAAATAAAAGTTTTTACAGGTCACAAATCAAAAATTTCATATGTCACAATTTATTTATCAGTTACAAATTACAATTTATTTTACAATCACAAATTATCAAATTAATTGATAATAAGTTATTTCTGGATCACAACTTAATAAATTATGAGTCACAATCATAATTTTAAGATCACATATTATTTATTGATAACAAATTCATTAAATAATTGATTACAAACACTCCAAACCCACCCCCTTTCCAACCACCGACACCAATACATAGTTATAAATTAACCAATTAATTAGTCACAATACTCTTCCGTTCCGCTCCCACCCTAACCCTAATAGCTCGATGGCTCGGGTCGCCCGTGTCTTGGCCCCAAAAAGCCCCGAGTCGAGCCGGCTCATGGCTCGAAACCATCTAGCCAGGCCCGTGCCGAGCCCCATTTTGGGGCAAAGACTCGAGCCCGAGCCAGCCCGTCGGCCCGGACGAGTCGAGCCTCTAAAAAAATTTAGCTACAACTGCCTACATGTTACATCAACTGTAAAATAGCTGCCTGCACGTTGCATGCAGTTGTCTTACATGAAAGAGAAAAAGAGAGAGAGGAAAAAAAATCGAGTTGGCTCGGCCTACTAAGGCTCGAGCCGAAACCTCGTGTAGAGTCTTAATTTTTTGGTCGATCTTTTGTTCGGCTCGACTTGAACAAAAAAAAAAACTCGAATCTTTTTTGCTTGAGCTGAGCCCGAGCTTCGAGTTTCAGCTCCACTCGTTGAAACGGCTACTTAACCTAGTGGTTGGTCACAAATTAACCAAATAGTTATTACAAACCCCCAAATAATTGGTTACAAACGCTTTTATCCTATACCCCCACCACCACCTTAACCTCACCACTTCCTGCACCACCACCACCACCACCACAATCATGTCCAAACCACCCAAAAACCACCGCCTGTTGTCCTATCTTCCGCTGGCCACAATAGAGGAACAAATGCAAAAGAAAAAAAAAAAGAGAGAGATCGCGCATGATAGTGCCTGCCATTGCAAGCGCTACCACCCGTGAGCACCGTCGCCGCAACGATGGCAGATGCAGGGTATGGCGTGGGGGCTAAAAATGAAGATGAAATAGGTTTTATGGGGTTGGGACTGGATGGGTAAGGGTAGTGTTGATTTAAATTAATTTAATTTTATAATATTAAATAGTTTAAATTATCTAATTTTTGAACAAAAAACTTTCAAATCTGAAATTGAGAATTTAAAAACTATGATAAGTGTAATTTCTACTAAAAAAGTTTTCGTCCAAAAATATTATTGGGCCTAGGTAGCCCAATAATCCATACACGTACACCGCACGTGCATTTTTCAATCGATTTCCCTCTTCTTCCCTTCCCTCTCCACATCCCTTTCAAATCACTCCTGTTTCAACTCACCCCACAATGGAACGAACAGTGCAAGATGAAGAGCAAATCACAGAGGAACAAAAAAAACGAGCGGAGGCAAACCGGCTCTCCGCATTGGCCAAGCGCAAGGCGATCTTATCAGAACCCAATAATCGGAATTGGGAGCTCTTCAAATGTCGTAAAATTTTGCCCGAACCCACCAATTTTACCTCATCCAAACAACCCTTAATTGTAAATACTGTCAGGGCCATTCCTAAGCCCGACCTTCCACCGGAGAAGTTCCGGGCCCGACTTGAAATTTGTTCACCGGATTCTTTCTCGATCACACCGGTCCCGGTAGAGGGTTTTACGTATCCTGGCGAAGTTGTCTGCTTTGAGAAACTTGCAGATTATATCTCAAGCGTGAGACATTAGTTGAATCCTCTCTCTCTCTATAGTGTTTTTTTGTGTATAATAAATTTTTAGTGTTTTTTTTAGGTGAAATGGGGCTCATCTGTGTTTATTTCGGTTGCCGAGTCCCATTGAATGCTAGCAAATGCAACCTGAGTATTTTTGTATCACATTTATTCTTAAAAGTTGAAAGCATTGAACAAATTGGTTCTTTCATCTGTTCCTTTTTAGAAGTGTATTATTTGTTGTAGTGTGGTGTCTACATGTAGCTGTTTGATCAATTTTTATTTTATTATTATTATATTTTTATCTGTATTTCTTTTTAGGTTGTACCATCACACTACACCCAAAATACTGGTGGGGGAAAGGCCTGCGTTTACAAACTTCAGGATTATGAGTTGGTTTTACGGTCTTTAAAGAGTTTTAAATGTGTTGAATGTGAAGAGATACCATGGGGAACATTGAATGTTGTTCAGAGGCTTTCACATTCTTTCATAGCGGGGAAATGGATACCGTGCAGGCCAGAACATCTACCTGATGAAAAAGTGGATGAATTGATAGCAGGGCTTCCAAAATCATTGTTGGATGCTCTTTTTCCTTTTCAAGTCGAAGGTGTTCGTTTTGCACTTCGAAGGGGTGGTCGGTGTCTAATTGCGGATGAAATGGGGCTTGGGAAGACCCTCCAGGTAATAATCGAACTGTCGTGGCATTGACACCAGTAGAAATCTGAACATTATTTGTGGCGCCATGTTGATTTCGTTGTTTTTCATTTCTTATTATTCTCATTGATGTCTGTTTTGCAATTACAACTCAGAAATACATTGTGGGGGCATTACCCAAACAAGTAGTTTTTATTTTTATTTTTATAGCGACACGATTCCCAAAGAGATGCAATAGCATTAGGATGCAGTAGCAATATTGCTGAGAAATTCAGTGGTTGGTTCGATGGATAGTTGCAAGAAATAGTTTGGACATGGAAAATCATAAAAAATAGATGTAGGAAATAATGTAATCATTTTAATGAGTGGAATCTTAGTGGAATTAATATTAATTTCATATTGTGACAAACCAACAATGGTTATTGGAGAATAGTAAAATCTCGAAGAAAAGTTGTTAGAATAGCGTACTCTTTGTTAGGGAAATCTATTAACTCGAAATATTTTTGAAACTGTTGAATATCCTGTAAATGTTACATTGCTGGACACATAATATTCAATAGTGGATATTCTAGAGTTCAAACCGGTAACTAATGGTGGGTGATTCTAGCCCTTCATGTCATTGAACAATGGGTCCATTGAAGAATTTTAAGGAATCCGAAAAATTAGTTGATCCGTTAGAAGGAATTGCAAGTATTCTTTAGGATTTTCTTAAAGAGCTTTGTGAAGATCTTCCCTAGGGATTGGCCAAGATTTTACTTGTTGCCAGTACAAGTTGGGGATGAAAAATTACACAATATATATTCTGCTTCCAACCTGTTTCTGGAAATTCCTCATTGTTATATGTTTCTATCAACATTTCAGGAATGGAAATGTGCATCCTGCCATTATATTACATTTTTTTGGCCACTAATGTGTACTATGGTTTGATGCCATTTTTATCTTCTTGAGGCTTATTCCTGAGCTTTAAGTTACTTCTCTTTACTGCATACAATTGAAAGGTTCTTAGATGGATAATAGACAGCTCCATCATCCAAGGAGTTTTTTTCATAAATGCACAAGTGATCATGTATAACTATTGGATTTGGTGGTAAATTAATTCCTCTCACATGAGCTACATGCTTAATTGTTAATTTCACTATGATATGCGTGGAGTCTTGTATACCCAAGGGGCAGAACATTCTGTAATTAATTCTCAGTTATATTTATGTTATCATGCAAAGTAAATATTAGGATACATTTTAGCTTGCATGTAGAACATATATAACATACTGTTTCTCTCTCTGTTTTTGTGTGTGTTTGCTTGTCCGTTATTTTTCTCCTTTCTTTCGAAGGTTATCAAATTCACACAACATGATTTGACTCGTTTTTTCATTTGCACAAATGTTTCACAACGATGTCTCAAAACAATGCTTAGTTGTTTCACAGGCTATTGCAATTGCTGGGTGTTTCCTGAACGAAGGTTCCATACTGATTGTTTGCCCTGCAATTTTGCGGTATTCGTGGGCGGAAGAACTGGAACATTGGTTTCCAAATATCGTGCCTTCTGATATCCATCTTGGTATAAAAAATTTAACAGTCTTTTGCCATTTCCATTTTTTTTTTCTTAATTTCTAAAAAAATTAAAAGTGGAAGTGGTGTGGGCTTTGTGAAACTGCTGTCTGTTAATTATTATTTTTTGATGTTGTTGTGAATGGCACTTTATAGAACTTTGCTTTAATACCTCTGCATATCATCATGATAATTGATAAAGTGGTAAATGCTGAAGCTTTTGTTTTATTTATGCTCAGTTTTTTCCTCACTCTATTTTTGGGGGAAGGATCAGATAGTGATATTCGTCTTTCTTGTACCTCCTTTTATTCTTTGTCCTTTTCCTCTTTTTATTTTTTAGTTCAGCTTGGATGAGGTCAATTGACATATGATAAATGAGACGCAGATATTCCAAAACATGTATGGTTTCCAATAACAAGAGTATCAACAAATTTTATTAACAAGAAAGCATCAATAATCTTTGTTTACTGGAACTCTATGTGGAGTGCTGTTAACAGTCTCTTGGGAGGAACTGTAGCTTTTGTGTTATCAGTACCTTTAGTTTTATGTTGCTTGCTCTGGGACCGTGGGTGAGAACTGGGCAAGACTTGAATCAGTCATCTTTAGTTTTCACATCTCTAAGCTCCCTAGCTTCACTACATTGCTACATATGGCCATGCATCACATGTCTGTAATTTTTATTCTTTATATTATGTTTCTAGTCAAGCTAATTTATATAATTGCTCGGTAGTTCATTTGAGTTTTCATGAAATTTTAGCTCAAACTTATGCTGCTTCACTTTTCTCCTTTCAGTTTTTTGTCATCTAGATAACCCTGCACATTTGACGAAATTTCCAAGAGTCGTGGTTATCTCTTATGCGATGCTTCGTCGTTTACGGATGTTCATTTTGGAACAAGAATGGGTTACCTTAATAGTTGACGAATCACATAATTTACGCTGTACAAAAAAATCATCAGAACCAGATGAGGTACTGGACTTTTCTCATTTTGTGATCGAACATAGTTCATCACATGATCTAGAAGTTTTAAGTTTTTAGATAAGACTACATGTATATTATTTAAATACTATCTTGAACACGCCCCCTCATGTGTAGGCGATATTTATTTTTCCCCATCAAAGTCAAACACGTGGACCATTGATTTAAATGGCAGTGGCTGACTTGAACCAGGACCTTTGTTGATTGAGACCATGTTGAACCATTAAATTTAAAACCTTAAGTTGTTAGATATGGCAAAATGTATATCATTCAAAAACTATCTTCAGTAGAACCTGGATGGTTGCAGTCCTATAGTCAACCTTCTACTTGAATTCATATGCCTACGTGCTTTGCAACCAGTAAAAAGTAAACATTTGGACATATAGACTTGGCTATTCAATTGCTTGAAGAACTGGGATTGGAAGCGCCTCTAGAGAACCTACTTTTCAAATTATGGTTTATATATTTACTAGGTAATGAATACTGTATAAAATATGAATGAGAGTAGTTAATTTTGTCTATAGGTATTCAATTTATTAGTGATCTGCTCATTGTCCTTCTGCATAATTAATGGAATTGTAGCACAACTCAATCTAACTGGATCTACATGTAAAAAGTGTGAATCAACCCACAGATTTTTGTTTTGTTTGCATCCAAATCTTAGTTCTTGAACAATATTGTCACCGAGACTGAAGTGGTATGTCGGATTGGTGAACTAGACCTGTTTTTTGATTGATAGAGTTAAGGAGTTCACTCATTAAACTGTCAATCTGTTTTGATGATGTACATACCGTTGATGTTAATGGCACGATGATGAGGGATTGGTCCTTAGATTTTAATATAAAAAAATATCAACTTAATGGAATGTAAGATTTGGGTAAGCATTGAGGAAAAAAATAAATTAAATTGTCATAGTTAGTGAAATTCTAACCCTCTTTGATTAGAAGAAAGTGGACAAGGGTAAACTCAAGAATAATGTTGAGCCAATAATTTAACCTTTAACCTCAGATAATTGTATTATTCCCAAGGGGAAACCATTTATTTTTCTTATTTTTTTCTCTTCATTTCATCTGGAAGACGAACCACAGGTGAGGGAAAACTTTTAACACTTCTTCTCTTCAACCTCCTATAATCCAAACTTAACATTAGGCTAGCTATTAGGATGGGTGGCAATTTCATTTTGCGATCTGAACTTTTTCTGAATGTGGTGAAGATAGTGAGAGCCACCAAAGAATATGGTCGGTGGCTGTTAATTATTGGTAATTGCTTGGAGTTCACTGTTATTGTTGTACCTTAATTTTGGTAGAATACCTACATGTTATCGGAAGATGCCGAAATGTATTTTTGCACTTGAATGATCCTTTATATTTTACCTTTTCATGGGGAACTTTTATTAAAAAATCGTATTGATTGCCTATTCTAAAATCTCTTCCATTATTTGGTAGCTAAAAGCCGTGCTTGATGTTGCAATGAAGGTCAAGCATCTTATTCTATTATCAGGGACTCCCTCTTTGTCAAGGTTGAGCCTAAATCATCGTATATTTGAATGGATCTACCTACTAATGAACATAGTTCTTATGTGATTTAATCTCAGCATATTTCCCCGATTTTCTGCATTGATGTTTGAATATGATTTCATGCTAATCCGAGTTGTTTCTTTCTTAGGAGATAATAGGCCTTATGACATTTTTCATCAAGTAAATATATTGTGGTAAGTACAAGTTTATCTTTTATTATACTGAGTTATTGTTTGTAGTTTACTTTTTTACGTTTCCTGACAGTTCTTATTCGTTCACGCTAGGCCTGGTTTGCTAGGGAACACCAAATATGAATTTGCAAAATCCTACTGTTCTGTCAAATTTATCCGGGGTTGTCAAGGAAAAGTCTTCCAGGTAAGTTGTAGGCTGCTTCTCACTGCAGATTATTTTGAAAAGGGGCTCTCAGTTTTCAATCTCGTCGAACTGAATCTGTGAATTAAAAAGAAGATTGCATTCCATTATTTTTTCTCCTTTCGATTTTTCTCAAAAAAAATCTGGCTTTTGTCTCATGGTTGATCACTCAATTACTGATTTTTGGTTGTAGCTTTATATAGGCTCAACATTAGCCCACCCCAAAAGAAAAATGATCTTATAATTAATCGATGCAAATGTTGACATTTTGTGGAAATTTCTGTTGTTTAAATCTTTCTTGAATTCTATTGGGCTGTGATAGTTACTTTTGAAATGCATTACTATTTCATCTTTCTAGGATTTCTCGAAGGGGATTCGTCTAGAGGAGTTAAATGTTCTATTGAAGCAAAGTGTTATGGTATGCTTTTGTTATTACTCTTCCTCTATGCTCTACTTTTAATGTGGTCAAAAGTCTATCATTATAATGATGTCAGGTAAGTTATGAAATCACATTCAGGTTCTACTGGAGCGTCTAGCATAACTTCAGTCAATAAGTGATTGTATTTTTTGAAGAAGTTGTTTTAGTGGATTTTAATTTTCTAGGAACATATGGTTTTATTACAGAACTCAGCTCTACCAGTAGTGTAGTTTAATAGGTATTTGCAGCGGGTCTTCAAGATCCTAATCATGTCTATCTATGCAACAAACATATCTGATGTCGTTATCTTCTGAAATAGCTATGTATATCTGACTGAAGTGGCTGCTAAATTAATTTCATAATTTTCGTTGACTAACAGGACAATCAATTATAGTTTAGTGGGAATTGAAATGTAGATTTCATCTTCTCAATGCTCTGTTTCTCTTTGTTTTCCTCTCTAATGTTAAGTTGTATGCTCTTATATTATTATTTTGATATCATGCTGCAGATTAGACGGTTAAAGGAGCAAGTTTTGCTGCAGTTGCCGCCCATGCGTCGACAAATTATAAGACTGGTATTGAGGAAATCTGATATTAGTTTAGCAAAAGAAACTTTAGAAATGGGAAATAACAATGCTTCCTCACACAATGATGATGAAAATGGACCTACTGAAGATGAAGTTCAAGGTACCCAGATGCTTTTTGACTGAATATATTCTGTGTTTGGGATTATTTCATGCCAGGATAACAGTGCATGTCTTCAATAGCGTGGACACTTATAATCTGTTAATGTCCTTCAACTAATCTTTTCAATTGGACTGTTTTCTATTAAGTCCCTGAGGTTCTCTGTAGACTTATTGCATTGCTTGGAAGTTTTACTCTCATCTACTGAGAAGCAACATTTGAATCTATTTGTTCTATTTATACAAAGGAAGCAGAATAAAATATTTCCTGCTTTGTATCGTTGACTATTAAGATATTAGAATGCTTATTTTTGTTATTATTTGTTGCAACGTTGAGAATGCTTGGTCGTTGGAGTATTTGGTTGGTTTTTATATAATTGCAGAGAAAACTAATATACTGAACCAAGTAGACTCCTTATTTTGGAAAAAATGTGATTTGTGAACTTGTATATTGCATTGGGTATGGGATTTAACTACCATCTTTGTACCATTATGATGGTGTCTTCGTAAAATTTGAACTCTTCATCAGAGTATCTACGCATGAGCTGAAGTATTCAAAAGGTTGGCAAGTGATTCTTGAAAATTCAATACTGATCTTAATAGCTCATGAATTTGGAACTTGATGAGATCTGAAACTGATGGAAACTTGGAACTAGTCAAACAATGATATTATCTAATTTCATGGAATTTGTTGATTTTCTCTGGCTCCATAATACATTTTTTTTTGAGATAATTAAAAATTTCTGCATTTCATCATCAAGTGTATTTTCACAGGTTACCCATGTTAAAGATCATATTTAAGCTTGTAGTTTTTCACATGTTCCTGTAGTTAATTCAACTATATGATCTCTCCTCTTCCAGATAATGATGATAAGGACAAATCTTCTAAGTATGTGTCTGATCAAGCACTTGGTATAGCTAAGATTCCCGGGTTTCTTGAGTGGCTCTCTATGCATCCAATCATAGCAGAGTTTGATGAGGAAACCATGGAAATATGCCCCAGGTCTCATAAAATGATAATATTTGCTCATTATCATAAAGTTCTTGATGGAGTACAGGTGAGAAACACATTTTATCTTATTTCTAAGCTAGGAGTCTAGGGCCAATAAGCTTTATCTTCAAATTTAGCTGGTGTTGCGGGTTTCAATATATGGTTCCAGGTATCTGTTAGCTGGGCTTCTTAATTCCAGTTTAGCCTTAACCTCCTTTTTTTTACACTCCTAGCCATCTCAGAAATCTGAGAGGAAGATATTGTTTCAAACTTTCTTTTTTGTTATATCTATTCTTCTGTTTCCGCATTCTTCTCAAGTTCGCAGTTGCAATTTCCAAAGTTTTGTGCTATATATAGTTTAGTATACAATCAATATCAGTGGTTTTTCCCGTAAAGCACTAAACCCATTGTGTCATTAATAAAGAACTGCTTCTGGGAAAATTGATGATATAACGTGGATGTCACACTTTTCTATTCTCGCAATGGTGGGATATATGTGACTTCAGTGAGGCTAAGTCTAATAGCATACAATATATATTACTCAGTGCCACAATGTATACCAGTGTTTCTTGTACAATTGTTAAACAAAGATCAAATGCTCATCAGTCTCTTTGAAAGATTGGTCCTAGAATAGGAACATTGTAAAATTGGATCATTTCAAAAGGAGAATTGATTTTGGAACATCATGAAATAGAAAATAAACTAAAAAGATAGATCTGGGTGATGATGGTAATGCTAAATATTGGCTTATACTTTTTCTGGTTCCCAAAGGGTATAACCAAGAAAATGCAGATGGGACCAATAGTAGGAAAGGTGGAAGAGGGGTTGGAGTGGGAGAAGGTTGGCCGCAACAAATCTTGGGGACCAAGCAAGTTTTGAGGAAGACTCTCTATTGTATGTTTAATGGATTATCATTAAGGCATATCATTAGTAAAATGGTCACTTCACCTCTCCAAGCACGTTTTGAGGAAGACCCTCCGTTGTAGATATTATTAAAACGGTCACTTTGCCGCAGTATATCATTAGCATGTCCAATAGAATGTCATGGAATTTGTTGTACTTGAAAGTAGAAGATGAAAAACTCGTGATACAAACTATTGAGGTGAGCTAAGATGGAATGTTGAGATAAAAGTACAAAACTTTTTCGTTCCAAATTTGAAGTATCAACCTGCATGAACATTATAGGAAATAATTCTCAAAGTTCTTCTCTTGAGAGGTCAACACACAGTTATAAATTGTGTTGGTTCTTTCTGACGATCATATCTTTCTTTTCATGTTTCTTCCAAGTATTGTGTGGATTATGAATCGTGTTCAGCCTATCAGTAGTATGAGGGATGCTCTACATCATTAGTAATGACGTCCCTACTTTTTATTTGATAAACCATCCTCATTATCATACTAAGGTGCACTAATGGGGTGTTAATGGGTTACTTTGGTTATGCATAAACAATTGGCTTGTGCTTTTTCTGGTTTTCAAAATGGAGAACCAAGAAGAAAACCTTAAATGGAGAAGAGATGGATTACTTTTGTGCGGCATATCATTTCTCTACTGTTAATATCAATTTTTGTAGTAATTTCACCTTTAACATATTCGGCAACTTCACAGGAATTTCTATGTGAGAAAGGAATACAGTTTGTCCGTATTGATAGCCGTATAGTTGGTAGCGATAGGCAGTTAGCTATTCAGTCTTTCCAGTCATCAAGAGAGGTTTGCTCATGTTCTCACCTTCTTCTTCAAAGAAATTTGATATTCTTCTTTATTTTATTTTATTTTCACTTTGTTAATTACAGCATGCTTGGCTAAGTTATAAGATTTGTTTTTTTCATCTTATTTCGTGAGTAAGTGCATGCATTTTGCTGTAAGAAACCAAACATGATAACATGGTTTATTTTTTGCTTTTGCAAGATTTGAATATTAATTCCATTTTTTAGCATGTTCACTTGCCTAAATACTCTAGAGAAGTGAAACTAGTTTTTTAGGCTAGAAAAGGTTTCGGTATAAAATATTCATCTCTAGAGATTTAAATCCTGGCATTACAATCTCATTTAACTTTTATCAGGTTAAAATCGCGTTAATTGGCATCCTTGCTGGGGGATCTGGACTAAACTTAACATCGGCAGAGAATGTTGTCTTCTTGGAGTTACCCAAGAGACCATCCGAGATGCAGCAGGTATCCTTATTTCACCCTTTTCTTACTTCTATTTCAGAATCTCTATGATTATTGTGTGGAGGTTTTTGGAATTGTATCTAACCTTGTTAGATTGTTAGTCTTAACCTATTAATATATATTGTTGTCTTATGAAAGTTCTCGTGTTAATGGCATAAGGGTATTGTCGCAAATATGTGAGAACTTTTGAAGTTGTCTTCTTTATTTCAAGATTATGATTTGTTACAAGCCAATTTGTTGAAAAGAAATTTTAACTAGTCGATAGGCTCTCCAAAACCCTTTTTTTGGTTGCTTATGTCGCACGAACTCAGTTTGTTCTAGATCAGTTCTTAACTCCTATTTTAAGTAGGGAGTTCATAACTTCATACAGCAAGGCATCATCTTTTTGTCAGATGGGGCATCCAGTGAGTCTTTGCTTTATGGGTAAGATGGCTTGTAAATGAATGTCTCGTATGTCATCCTGCCATACCTGCTACTGGATACCAGAGATGCGGGTAATGATAGTTGCAATTATGTAGTTAAGAAGCAACCAAACATCCTCTATCAGTGGTTGTCTTACAGCCACTAGAAATTAGTTATCTTCACTGAGCTGAGATGTTTGCACAAGGGTCAAGTGTTTCTATTTGCATAATAATTTTCCCACATGGTTTAATAACAATTCTCTTTGGGAACCATAACCATTTGTAAATAATAATTTATCTTGTGTAAATAATAATTAGCCCCAGTTTGACCCCTATTATCCCAAAAAATTATTCTTCTCTCTTATTTTCAACCACACAATCTTCCATAAAATAATGTTACACAAACCAAAAACTTTTCTTTCTTTTTCAACCATACATTATCCAAAAAATACTATTCCAAAAATTATAATTTGAAATAATGGGAGCTAAACATGGGCTTTAACTAATGGGAGGAAAGCTGTACTTTTTAAAATAATGAAAATTATTGTCTAGCGGGGTCAAACATCAATGTTTATAACTGTGTAATTGGTTATTGATGCGTTTTTCTTTCATGAGGTGAGATTCAAGCCTCAAGGCATTTTGAGGCGTAAGTCTCACCGTGAACCAAAATAATGTCAAAGAATTAATAAAATGCAAAACAAACTCATAATAAATCCTAAACAATTTTTTAAAATTCATAGAGAACAATTTAAAGTGTGCTAACAAACAAATAAAAATTTATAAAATAAAACAAAACTACTATTTTAGCTGACGAGGCAGGTAGACTATTTCCAAATTCGGTCTATTAGTGTGCAACGTGCTATTAGCAAAATGTAACAATTAAAATTTTATCCTTTGTGAACACACCCAAAGCAAAGTAAATAAGCCTTGAGAATTGAGGAGTGCATGCTTCACAAGCCTTGAGGCAGTGTTGTGAGGCCTGTTCCTGCACAAAATGCCTCATAGCCAGCTCGTTGATACGTTTCGTTTCACTCTAAGGTAGGACTGAGTTGAGGTTTTTTTAAGCCATGCAAAACATATAATTTTAGCAAATGATATATTTCATTTCAGATGGAAAAATTACATGTATTAGTTAAAATTCATATAAATTAGTTGACCAGTTTAAAATAAATTATTGTTTAGCAGATTAAGTATTTTATTTCTGCCAAAAGAAATTGTATACTAACTGAAGTGGAGGAATTTTGTGGTGATTTGAGTTGTTGACTTGGAGTCGAGTCATTGTCGGGTGGCCAGTGAAGGAAAGGGGGTTGTAGATGCTGTGATGTTGCAGTACTGGAGGTAGCAGGTGGGTGGGGCTGGGCCAGTGGCAGTGTATATTGAATGAACGGTGGGATGAGAATGGGAGGCAACTTTAGCTCTGGACTAAAGATGCAAATAGCTTGGGTGGGAGATTAAATGATTTTAATAGCAAGGGGAGAGTAAGATCCTCTTAGAAATAATTGCATAATGGNGTATATTGAATGAACGGTGGGATGAGAATGGGAGGCAACTTTAGCTCTGGACTAAAGATGCAAATAGCTTGGGTGGGAGATTAAATGATTTTAATAGCAAGGGGAGAGTAAGATCCTCTTAGAAATAATTGCATAATGGTCTTTTTGATTTTACTCACAATCTGACTGATGCTACCAGAAATTGTACCTGAATGAATCCGAACTGACTGATTAAAGTTCCGC
>CAIGRP010098293.1:0-22222 GCA_903798385.1 Fraxinus cuspidata
GAGAAGAAAATGCATTTTATAATGTAGTGTGATGAAAATTATTTGGTTAAAAAATAAGGAAAAATTTTGAATTTGCGTGAAATATTATTTTATTGAAGAATGTGTGATTGAAAATGAGTTTTGAAAGAATAAATTTTTGTGAGAATGTATATCAAACATGGACTAAGCATTATTTTCAATAATTGTATAGTCAAATCACTCTAGAAAATTCAAAACAACTAGATTCAAAGTAACTATAACATACTGAATCCGCCCTTGATACTATGTTAACTTTACTCCATCCTTTCCTCTTCTAACATATTCTGCAAATATTTTATCTCTGTTAGTTAATGAATTTAGACTTTGAAATATCTCATACTGTTTACAATTCAAATTTAGCCATTTTATAAGTATAAATTGAAGTTTCACTATAACTTTTCAACATTTTGAGTTTCATAAATTTCACATGAGATAAAAGCCTCTCAATCATGATATGCTATCAGGGAGGGTATGACACCCTCCCTACAACACACCCACAATGAGGGGAGGGGGGGCACTTTTTGAGATATTTTATTCACACGAGACCCACTTGCATATAAGTTTTGGTGAAGGAGAGTGTCAAATTCAATCTGATGAAGGAGTCTAAATCAAATGCTCTAGCCGCTTGTACGTATTCTCAAAATCCCTATTTCACTCTCCAAATCAATCATATTATTATTATTTTTCCCTGAAAGATGAACCCATAATATAGTTAATTGACATGACAAGAATCAAACAAAAATTAATTAGGTCACCTCAGCTGGTGATGTGGATGGCTTACCATCTAACTTATTATTAAGCTTATCATCCAAATTATTTTGTTTGCACGTTCAATCACGCTAATTGTACAATTTTATTTGATAATCTTGGTTGACAATTCACGCGTAAATTGTTTTTAAAACTAATGGTTCGAATTTGATAACACCAAGGTTGTCAAGCATAATTGTCAAGTATGATTGTGCAAATAAGTTAATTCTTGGATGTTCTAATTCTTCAATTCAAAATAACTCAATTTACTCTCAGCATTTTATGTAAGTTATGTTTGAGATTTTTGAAACACTCATTTGACATGTTATTGTTTGGGCTCCATTTTAATGTGATTTTTGAGAGAAAATGTATTTTGGAATAGTGAATTTTTGGAGGTGTAGTTAAAAGATGAAGAAATTTTTTAAATTTACGTGTAATGTTATTTTATTGAAAAATAACTAGTTTAAAATAAAAAAGAAAAAGAATGTATTTTTTGGATAATGGAGCCAAAACATGGGCTAAATCTTTTATATCAAATATCTCATAAATATATTTAACTAGAATCACCGAAAATTGAATATTTTTGAAATAAATCACGTAGGTGAATGAAAGAAGGAACGTTTTACAAAAATCTTTTTTCCCCTCCTCTCCCTTGGGAGTGTATGCTTCATTCAACACGAATTACACAATGCTAAATTAGAAACTTATGGTAAAAATCCTGCCCATAACCCATTTAGGAATCAGGCTTCTTTAGTTCAACTAGGCCAAGTCTCAAGAGATCTCGAAATTTCTACTCCAACTAAGTTCGAGAAAAAAGGTTCTCTAATCACCGATTTAAATCTATTGTCGAATCGTACTCAATATTAGATTTATACGAGAAATTTTCTCTTAGTTTTAAACATTTTTCTAATATTGTTTATCTGGAGTCAAGATTCTTGATGATTTCATTCGAATTAAACACAATTCAAAGATTTGCAGACACGAAAGAGAGTAAAATATATTTTTGAGTACTATAAACATACCCTTTTATAAGAATTTTAAATTAGCCCATGTTTAAATCCCATTTTTCAATTTTTTTTTTCAAACTCATTTTCATCCATCATTCCTAACAAAATAATTTTGCACGCAAACTTTCTCCTATTTTGTAACCTAAGTTCAAAAAATAAAATCACTTTATACATAATCGTTCCCAAGAGAATTACTATCTAACTGTTGATTAAATTATTCTAACTTCAATTTAATTGAATTATTCCTAACTTCAATTTTTTATGATGGTTTAAGCGTTAGGAGTCATGAGTTCACCATATGCATCCCCTTAATCTCAATCATCAATTTTTAAAGTCTCAAGAGATCTCGAAATTTCTACTCCAACTAAGTTCGAGAAAAAAGGTTCTCTAATCACCGATTTAAATCTATTGTCGAATCGTACTCAATATTAGATTTATACGAGAAATTTTCTCTTAGTTTTAAACTTTTTTCTAATATTGTTTATCTGGAGTCAAGATTCTTGATGATTTCATTCGAATTAAACACAATTCAAAGATATGCAGACACGAAAGAGAGTAAAATATATTTTTGAGTTCTATAAACATAACCTTTTATAAGAATTTTGAATTAGCCCATGTTTAAATCCCATTTTTCAAATTTTTTTTTTCAAACTCATTTTCATCCATTCATTCCTAACAAAATAATTTTGCACGCAAACTTTCTCCTATTTTGTAACCTAAGTTCAAAAAATAAAATCACTTTGTACGTAATCTATTCTTAAAAATGGGGTTCAAACATGTACATAATATGGATTTAGGTCCTTTGAGTTGCTAAATGCCTCCCGAAGTCAATTTAAGGGCCTTTGAGTTACTTGCCATTAGAACTATGCTAAGTGAATAGTAACCCGAAGCATGGAGAAAGATATAGAAATATATTGTTTTTCTCTTTAATTTTCAATTGCTTATACAATTTAATTTTTCTACATTGTACTTTAATTAATTGAAGGTAAGATTGTATGTTCCGTTTCTATGTTCGTATCTAGGTTTCAGTTTTAGCATGAATAAACTCGGTAATTTCAATATGGATCAACTATTTTTTTGCCACACCATATAGTTTCAACTATATCCCATATATAAGATAAAATATTTTCTCCGTATGTGAAAGTGATTATTTGAAAAAGTGATTTTTTAAACAATGTGTGGTTATAAACTAGAGAAATATTATGAAAAAATGTGATAAATAATTTTCTTGAAAAATGTGTGTTGAAATAAGTGTTGGAGAAAAGTATTTTAAATAAGGGTTTCAAGGGATTTAAATTATTATTGATAAAATAAAATGTCAAGATAGAAATATTTTACCAGTTCAAAGATAAAATTATATCATATGAATGTCGTAACAACTATCAAGATAGAAATATTTTACCAGTTCAAAGATAAAATTATATCATATGAATGTCGTAACAACTATCATGGGCTGTTTTTTTCTCTAGTAGTCATTCTGATCATCATGATATACGTTATTATTGTCGATTTTATATTTCAAAAGTGTACGAATCGCAACAAATAATAAAGTGGACCCAAGAATCCGAATAATCGTTCCCAAGAGAATTACTATTTAACTGTTGATTAAATTATTCTAACTTCAATTTAATTGAATTATTCCTAACTTCAATTTTTTATGATGGTTTAAGCGTTAGGAGTCATGAGTTCACCATATGCATCCCCTTAATCTCAATCATCAATTTTTATAAAATTGATTATGTTTACCGAGTCGAATATTTCTGACATACTCAATTTACCTCTTTCGAGTTCAAAGTATTTCTATTTAAGTAAGTCCATTTTACATTTCTATGTGAATCTAGTTACACCTTAGCTAAATGTCTTAAATTGCTAGGAATCCATATAATGACCGCATTAACTAGAAAATGTATCTCTACACTTTATGCTAGTTCCCAGATTCTACTCCTTAATTCAAACAAATGATCCGTTCTCAATGTGATTATCGTTTACAAAATCAATGAATTAGTAGCCCATTAATTCAAACATTACGAATAAAAGTAAAAACATTTCATAAAATAAATTGAAGATTTAAAAGTTTTTAATTAAAATTAAGATTTAAAATTAAGTTACAATCATTCATACTAACTAAATAATTAATTATATATAATGGGAGAAGAAAAATATAAGAAGGAATTAACGGATATCACAGGATCCTAAGGAATATAGAAGGATGAAAATCTTGCACCAATATTTCGTCTTCTTGTAAAATCTTAAAACCCTAGTTTCTTGATTATTATTATTTTTTTTTTCCTCCTTTTGGAATTGTATAATATTTGTGCAATGAATTTTTGTCTTGTATACATGTGTCTAATGAAATCCTATGAGCCATCTTTATTTGTTGGACTACGGTATGTATTTGTAGAATAAGATTCATGTAAAATCATTATTCAAACTGATTTTAATCAAAGAATATGAGAAGAAAAAGAAAACAAATCCATTTTTCAATTGAACTCCTTTACTCGTGTGATTTTAGTTCTTCATATTCTAATATTTGTAATTAAATACTCTTTATTCTAAAATCATTATTGTTGACCTCAGGCAAATTCCAAAAGTTTGCAATTTAGTCCTCAAACCTGTCAATTGTCGAGTTCAACTCTCAAAAAATATGAATTTTTGACGAATGTTCCATTAATAGTTTCAATTGATCTCTTGCAATTCAATCAATCTTTAATTACTTCAAATCAACTCAAATTAAGCTCCAAATAGTTTCACATAAGTTATATCAAAGTTGGAATTTTCGTACAATTAACATAATTTATACAAATTAAGTAGATATTCGCTCAAATTACATATACTAATTACTACTAAAATTCGAAATAAGTGCATAAAATGCACTTATCTAATACTCATAAACTTAAACGCTTGTTTGTCTCGAGTAAGACATATACTAAATACTCAAGTAAACAAACAAAAATATAAGCACATTAGAAAACTTTGTAGAACTCGCATCAAATCGCTTCATACTTCAAAAAAAGTTTATAAGTAGTGCAACTAAAACTTATTCATTACTCATTCAATGCTCTATCAATGTGTGTGTGCATAGTCAATCTAATAATCGTGAACTTTTAAATTGGATATTTTTCGAACTTTAAAAATCAAATATTTTATTTCTCTCTTTGAGATACTCACCCAAACTTATTTTTCAATCACGTACTCGAGGTACTTATTCTAAGGTTGGTTACACAATACTCTTTCTAGTGTGATGTCTTTTATTTTTTTGAATAAGTAATTAGAATCAAACTTCTAGTAACTAGTTATTACCTAGGTTATACTTAACCAAAAAGTTCCACACAAATGTTCCACATGCACGAAATTAATACATATCTAAATAGCTCCAAACATAGAATCAACTATACCCCAAACTATTCATTTCAATAAGTTAAGAGGTTGTGATACATATTTTGATCTTGGTTTGTAAAAACTTAGGGTCATTCAACATATTATATCAATATAACCAATCCAAAAAATACATAATAATTATCATGACTATATGCTCAATATAATACGATCTCATATAAAAAGTATCGAATTAGCAAAAAATTTGCATAATTTATTCACGATTTATAAAATATAAACAAATTCAAATAATCTTAATTAGTTAGTTAGACTATCCACTCATACAAACACACATAAAATAAGAAAAGCTTTATTTTTATTTTCAAATTTTTTAAAACATATCGCACAAATAAGCAAATAAAACTAACTAACTAATCTGTACCTCCAAATTTCAAATACACATTGTCCTCAATCTATTCACAAAATAAGCTTAAAGGATTAGCAATACTCGCCGTGTATATGATGTTTTCGATGATCTTTTATCTACATCCAATATCCTTTCATTGCTTGTTTTGTATATTTTTGTTATGCCTGAAAACAAACAAGAAAAATAATTACCCAAATAATCACATAGGAGTCTATGTAAATTTAATATGGAATGATGATTGTAAGCTAGTTATGACCTAAAAAAAAAAAGAAATAGAAAAAGATTTTTTTAAAAATAAATTTTTAATTTTTTTTCCAGTTTTCTAAAACAAATGAAAGAAGAAAGAAAAAAAAATGATTTTTTAAATTAATTTTTTTTGTAAAATAAAATCTCAAAAAATTTCTTTTTTTTGGGTTTTATAAAAGAAGAATGGAAAAAATTTAATTTCTTTTTTATTTTTTTAATTGGTCAATCACAGGTTGCAAACAGCGGCCAACCCGTAGCAAATAGGGACTAATTATTGGTCGCGATTAACCCGCAGTCAATATCAGAATTCTTTTTCAAAATGAAAAACTTGAAAGCTTGCCTATGTTTAAAATTCAATCATAAATTCTATATGAATGCATAACAAAAAATAATAAAATAAAAATAACAATTTAAGGTTAGAAATTTGGGTTGTCTCTCATTGGTTATTGATTTATAGTCTCAAACTCGACTTTGGACAATGATTTTTCATGGCACTTTGAATATTGATTCGAAGGTCTTGCTTAGCTTGCTTTGATTGTCTTTGCACCACACTTCTTACATCCTCCAAAATTTTACTTTGCCTAAATTACCTGATTCAAACTCAACTAAGAATACTTCGATCTCTTCTTTAGCTTTAATCACAAAATTATTGAAGTTGTAGGTTTGCATGCTAATCCCATCTTCTTTGAATGCCACTAATGCATTTGATTCCTTAATGATTAATTCTTCAATTTCTACATGTTTTTCTTCTTTAGTTGTTAATTTTACGGGTGAGTGATGAAGAGATTTTCCATTGGCATGTTATTTGGTTCATATGAAATTATTTAACTTTCAATCTTTTTTATATTTTTGTATGGCAAAGACATCTTTCACAAGCAAGTCACCGTCATCATTATATGAATCATGAACGATAACTTTCCTCACTTTCTTTGGAGTGGCAAATAGTAAGTAATTTTTTGTATAAGAAAATGCCCACAATATTATCAAGTCAGCATCCTCTTATCATAAACAATATATTCGATATTTAATCCCTCGGCAAGCAATCCTTATCAAGTACGATAGATAAATTGTATTTCAACCTTTTAAGTTATTATATGAAGAGGAAATCTCTAAAATGCATATTACCACCATCTAAGTCGGGATCAATCATTGTATGTTTTTGTTGCTCTTTTGCTTCTTTTCATTCATTGTCAATGAAACACAAAAAAAACAAGTAGATCAACTAAAAAAGAAAAAGAAAAAAAAATCAAAACAAAAACAAAAAAATAATTTAAACCAATATAAAATAAAAATAATCCCTAATAACGGCCCCAAAAATTTGTTGTCGATTTTATATCTCGCAATTGTACCGATCGTAACAAGTAATAAAGTGGACTTAAGTGTCCGGATAATCGTTCTCACGAGTACTACTATTTAATAGTTGGTTAAATGATTCCTAAATTCAATTCGATTGAAAACAAATACAAGGTTTTATTTTCTTTTAGTGACCTCTTATTTTAAATATACTAAAATAATAAAAGATGATTTTTTTATGATGATTCGAGTGTTAGGATTCATGATTTCACCATAGTTATACCCTTAATCTCAATCACAATTTTTTTTATGCAATTGATTATGTTTATTTGGTCGAATTCTTCTAACGTATTCAATTTACATTTCTCTAGTTTAAATTGATTATGTTTAACTAAATCAATTTCATATCTCTATAAAAATACAAATACATCTTAGTTAAATGCTTTAAATCTATAAGAATCAACGTAATGTCCACATTAACTAGAAAAGCATCTCTACATTTTTTACTTGTTCTTGAATTTTACTACATGGTCTAATCAAATATTCCACCCCTCGACGTAATTATCGCTCACAAACCAATAAATTAGTGGCCAATTAATTTAAGTATTAAGAATAGAAATGAAAACAATTCACAAAATCAATTGGATTTTTAAAACTTTTTAATTAAAATTAAGGTTCAAAACTATGTTACAATAATTTATTCCAACTAAATACTTAATTAAACGTCATGAGAGAAGAAAATTACAAGAAGGAATTAAAAAACATCATTGGGTTTTAAGGAAAAATATAAAAAGGACGAAAATCTTGCACTGAGATTTCGCTTTCATGTTGTAAAATCTTGTAGCCCTAACTTCTTAATCGATTTCTTGATTCTTTTTCCTCCCTTTGGGCTTGTATAATATGAGTACAATAAATTTCCTAAAACTCGTCTTAAATATATGTGTCTAATGAAATTTTACAAGCCCCCCTTTAATGATTAGACTAAGGTATGTATTTCATAAAACAAGATTTAGACAAATTCTTGTTCAAATTGATTTCTATCAAAGAGTTTAAGAAGAAGGAAACAAATCCTCTTTTCAATTGAACTTCTTTCCTAATGTGATTTTAGTACTTTATCTTCTAATAATTGTAATTAAGTCCTATTCATTCTAAAATATTATAGTTGACCCGAGACACGTTCCAAAAGTTTGCAATTTAATATCCAAACTTTTCAATTGTCGAATTTAACTCCCAAAGCTTATAATTTTTACCGAATGCTCAATTAATACTTCCAATTGATCTCTTAGAATCCGATTAAGCTTTAATTGCTTCAAATCAATTCCAATTAGACTCTAAATAACTTAATTTCACATAAATTATAGGGAAAATTGCAGCAAAGGTACCAACTTTTCATTTAGTTGCAAACTTTGCCCAAACCTTTCATTTATGCCAACCACGGTACCAAACCTTTAAAAATCACAGTTCAAGTCCAGATTGACGAATTTCGTCTATTTGATAACCAAAATCGTTAGTTGACCCCAGAAACAAAAAAAATTAATAATTTCCACCAAATGGACAAGGGAAATTTGGGTATTACACACTTTCCTTTTCTATTATTGCACTTCACTGTTCATTTTCCCTCAATCCTCATCACTATTAATATCCTTCTCTTTCTCATAGTTAGTCAGAAAACATCAACACGTAGATGGATATGATTATATGATATGGTTCCCCGACGCAGATGAAGATCTCATGGACAAACCTGAACCCAGGAAGAAGATTTCTCACTTGTCTTCGAATCCAAGATCTGGGTGGATGTGCCTCTTTTGTGTGGTGTGACCCTCCTATGTGTGAGAGATATAGGGAGCTGATTCCAAATCTATTACGGTCTAGGAGAGAAATGGAAGCTGAAATCAGCACCCTCCAAGCAACAAGACCAAATGTGTGGATCACTTGGCTGTTCGATTTTGAGTGTGGAGTGTTTATAAAATGGGTTTGTACCTAGGTATGCAGGATGGGCGTTTTTAGCTTCAGAAATGTAGGTTTAGTGTTTACGTGTTGGGGGTTCGTGTTATATGTTGTGAAATGTGGATGTAAAATGTGGTCGTGCTTGTACCATTTTCCTTGAAATGAAGTACCCCTATCTGTATTATAGCTGGTACTGACTTTCACATTTCTATTTCTACCCTTTGTATAATGAGAAATTAAAGTTCAGATCATACTCCAAACGCTTTGTATATGGTGCATAAAAGTTACCAAATCTTTATTATAGCTGCAATGAAGGTACCAAACCTTTTGTTACAGTTGGAGTAACAGTGCCAAACCTTTGCACCATCAGTACCAAACCTTTGGTGATTGTTGTTTAAGATGTACCAATATTTTCACATAGAACCTAATTACTTGGACCCGATGTTCGATGAAAACCAGATGAAAACAAAGTGTAATGCAATGAATTCAACCTTAATAGAAAAGAACAACATATGAAATCACAACAGTTGCTGCATATGCTTCCATTCCATTCCACGTTTCAACAAATACAGCATTTGCAAAATAATTACAGTTCACTTTACAAAAACATAATATTCACAAAATAAATTCATTTCCCAACAAAACTATAAAAGAGAAAACATATCATGTTGAAAATTTTGATCCTTGATTCTTGGATTTCTTCATCCATAAATTTGAAGTAGGATCTGATGGTGTTCTTTTCTTCCCATTTGATGCACTTGACAGTGTATCTTGTTGAGACTCGATTACGTGCTTGGTTGTGATTTTTGTTGTGAACTAACTTCACCAGGTAATGGTCCTTTATAGCTTCTTTTGTTATGTCCAGATCTCTCACATTGCTTACACGTCATCTTCATGCCAGTTATTCCCATCTTAATTCCTCCAGGTGGCTCTGTCTGTGACGCCTATTTTTTCTGCGGTTCATTCAGAGGGTGCTTTCCTAGCTCTAGCCATAGCTTAGATCTTGACATAGGTTGGATAATTGGGAGTAACACATGAGGTATGTTTTCTTGCTATAACATGGATCAATGTAGTCATATATGCCTATATCCTTGAAAGCAAGCATGATATTTCATGGGACATGGTATTCTAGCTAGTTGCCATTTTCTGCATGCACATTCATGTTTCATCAAATCAACACTCCACCTCAATCCATCTCTGTTGCTAATCTTGAACTTATGACTAGCTGCATAATCTGCCTTCAAGTATCTCTCATCACCTTTAGCCTTCTCGATGATTTTCATTACCCTTCGCCCAAATGCATGATCCCACCTCTGTGTTGATTCCATTTTTGCATTAATTCTTATCATTTTTTGATGTCTGAATTTCTCTAGCATTGAGATGATGGGCTTCTCTGTAGCAACAACAATAGAAGAATTAAAAGTCTCGCACAATTTATTCAAAAGAGTATCACACTTGGAATGCTCTTCAAAATCACTGTGAATGAGGTTATTCAGTGAACCAGTTGTAAGCTTTTTCATTCACATCTTTCAGCTCATTTATTGCATTCCTCCACTCTGGCACAATTGTGGCCCTTGCTGCAACCCAGAATAAGTTCTTAAGGGTCAGGCCTTTGTGTACCAAAGTGAGATTGCTGTATAAATGTCTAGCACAACACCTGTGCTTAGCCTATTCACATAATTGACTTATACTATCCACCAAACATTTTTGTTTATTGAAAATGAGTGTCCAAACTCTAGGGTTATACATCACTATGTCATCAACCAACAATTGTATAAACCATTGCCAATTTGTTTTGTTCTCAGCATCAACAACTGGCCATGCTATAGTGAACATGTAGCTTGCACCATCAATGCCAACAGTTGCCAGCAATTGTCCACCTTGTGCAGACTTTATGAAGCAACCATCCAACCCAACTACTGGCCTACATCCAGCCTTAAAACCTTTCTTACAAGTCCCTAAACATATATACAATCTCTTAAATGTAGGACATGACCTTCAATTTGCATTGTACTACGAAGATTTATTATTTTTCCTCTCCATNTTATGAAGCAACCATCCAACCCAACTACTGGCCTACATCCAGCCTTAAAACCTTTCTTACAAGTCCCTAAACATATATACAATCTCTTAAATGTAGGACATGACCTTCAATTTGCATTGTACTACGAAGATTTATTATTTTTCCTCTCCATATTCCCATAAAATTTTGTACTGCTCAACTGTAGTCCCATGTACCACTTGTGTACATTTAGATTTTGTCATGTAGAATTGATGCTTTAAAATCTTATACATGCAATCTTATTTCATAGTTTCTACAAAACTGCTCGTTTGCATATTAGATTCAGTCCTAAACTTTCTTATGTATTTTTTGCCAGATAACTTGCATTAACCATTTTATTTTGCCACACCATGGTACATGTGTGTTCATCTCTAAAGGTGTTAATTCTGAGACTCTTGTCTAGTTGTTGGTATGCATATAGAACCCTTTGGCAGTTATCTTGACATCTAACTCTCAATTGTATCCTTATATTTTTCACATTCTTAGTTCCCTGGAATTATAAACCGAGTGTTGAATTTAGGATCTTGACATCGTCAAATTTCATCCCTGTAAGAAATGAATAAATCATGTTGTCAATTACATTTTAAAATTTAAGTAAGTATGCCAAAGTCATTACCTAACTTGAACTTTAGATCATCCATATCAGTTGCAGGGTTAAACCAACACTCATTTATCATTCTGGCAGATGATCCCTCTTTCTCATTACCACTAGGTAAGCTCCTAAACTCATCTAAGTCGTCATAATTTGTTCCAAATTCTTCTTGAGGAACTGCCTTACCTTCTTGCTCATCGCTTCCACTATTTATATCAATATTAAAACCCTGCGTTTTCATCATTATCATCCATGTGTATATTTTCTTCCTGCTCATACTCCGAGCCATTGAATTCATCCAAAAAACCCCTCTTCATATTTATCATCTTACCCAGGATCTATAGAATCTACTTGCACATCATATACATGGTCTTCTTGCTGAACATGATGATCTGTTTCACTCTCAATATAAGGTTCATTTTGGTATACTTCCATATGTTGCACCTCAAATTCACCAAGATGTACCTCAAAATGTGTTTCACATTGCCGCACATTATTTTTCCCATACTACACCTCTAATTCACCATGTTCCACATCAGTTTGTCCAGCCTGTACCTCTGATTAACCATGCTGTACATCAAGTTCAATAGCCTGCACTTCTAGTTGACCATGTTGCACATCAATTTCAGCAGCATGCACCTCTGATTGACCTTGCTGCACATCAGTTTCAGTAGCATGGACCTCTGATTCATTGATGATCACATCAATTTTACCAGCCTGTACCTCTGACTTAGGAAAGAGCACATCAGTCTGTACCTCAAGTAAGTTTGCTTCAAAACCACCGTCATAATCCACACCAACCACTGGTTCAACCCCAGTTAAATCAATCTCTGTTTTCCCAACCTGCCTCTGTTTGACCAACATTAATTTTACCAGGATCAACTACATCTACTTCCATGTCATCTACTTCATCAACTATGTACAACTCATCACCTTCTAATGAATTATCATAAACCTCAATAGCATAGCACAATTTCTCCTCACCAATTGGTTCATCATGCATACTAAAATTTTCAACATTTAACAACTCCTCACCAGTTTCACAATCAACCACAAAAATATTTCCATCGCATGACAACTCCAAAACCTCAACTACAGGCAAGCAATACAATTCAGCCATCCTATTTTCACCAAGCCACTTCACTACATTCATGAAATTTGAATCTTTGACCAACTAGAATGATGCTTCACTCAATCTCTTCTTCTCCATCTGGTACAGATATCTAACTTTGCCAGTATATCCAAACATCGTCATGGCATTGTCAAAAAGAAATCTGTTAATGAAATTAGGGTCTACATAGTCTAGAAAACATACTTTACCATGCTCATACACAAAATTTCTCATCTTTCAAAATAAAACTTCATCATGATGTAGGCATCTGCTAAAATACTTTGTATTTTTCCCTAAAAAATTGAAAACAAAAAAAATAAACCCTAACCATTTTTAGTTCGAGTAATGCACATGTATAGAACACTCTATTACACAGTATATTGACTCTCAAGTTATCAAATCATGCAACATTTTCACATTTTTCAGTACATGAAGACAATCTATACGCACTGCTTGTAATCGCAATTTTTCATACCGCAAATGGATATTCCGGGAAGAATGCTTACCGCATACATGTTGGGGAAGAGAGCCTTGAATATGGGTTGTAAAATCTGATGGAAGACCTTCTTCTTCGTATATGTCGTCTTCATCTTCATGGGTTTTCGCAAGTTCCATAATGGATGATGAAATGGAGAGTAATTGACTTTTTTTTTTATTTTATTTTAAAGGGAAAGTGTGTAATGCCCAAATTGCCATTTTCTATTTGGTAGAAATTATTAATTTTTTCGATTTTTGGGGTCAACTATCGATTTTGGTTGTCAAACAGACGAAAATCGTCAATCTGGACTTGAGCTGCGAATTTTTAAAGGTTTGATTTCGTAAGTGACACAAATAATAGGTTTGGGCAAAGTCTACAACTAAATGAAATGTTTGGTACCTTAGCTGCAATTTTTCCTAAATTATATTCAAGTTGAGATTTTCCCACAATTTATACAAATTAAGTAAAAATTCACTCAATTTACATATAAATAAATAAGAATAAAGCCCGATTATGCTCATAAAATGACTTATCAATGATTATTCATCCTTTATGGACATGAAATTCATATAGTAATGCCTATTTCTATTATCACTCGTGCCTCTAAGTTGCATGGTATGTTAATGGTGAGGCAATGAAGGTAAAGTGGTAAGCATCGAAAGTATAATAAATCATTTTCAATCTCTTCTTCATCTTCATTTGAATTTTCCTCGGTCGAGGTAGCATTCATGGTCCCTTTTTTTTTTCAAAATCTTTTCTTCCCATTGTTTTCACATTCCACAGTTTTGTGATCGTATAATTAACAAGTGTGGTATTGAATTCGATTCTCTAACCTTTTGAGTGGATTTGATAGAACTTGTTTGGTGGAAATTTGGAATTTCTTCTTCTGAAGAGTTTAACACTTAAGCCCCTAGATAATGGCTATTATAAATAGAAATTGAGGAAAAATGATATTTTGAATAGTGATTTTTTGGAGAATGTGTGGTAAAGAAGTAGAAAAAATTTTGAGTTTACATACAAAATATTTTATTGTAGGAATGTGTAGTTGAAAATGAGTACGACAAATAAAGAGTTTTTGAAAAAAAAAAAAAAAAGAGTCAAACAATGGCTTAATGATTTTCCCTATTGGTTGGCTTTAAGAAATTTTTCAATTGTCTAGAAAGCATTTCAATACTCTCCTTAGCCTCACTTTCTCTATCCTCATTGGCTATGTTCAAGTCATCGTTTTCTTCAATGGCGATCACTTTTCAACGAAACCTTCTATGAAGTGACCTCAAGATTTTCTTTACCAACTTTGTCTCTAGAGTACTTTTTGTTAGAGCATGAACATGGGTTTGAATTATCGCATAACCGAGCATAAAAGTCCTTGAAAGATTTGTCATCTTCCATTCTCGAATTCTCAAATTTGATTGCAATCATGTGGAGCTTTGATGATTTGACAATTATGGCTCCTTCACGAGTGGTCATGAGTATATCCTAGGCCTAGGCCTCATTTACTACCAGGCACATGAAAATCAAGTGGTATTGATTAGATATCCCAAATAAAAAACATTACTTTTAAAGCTTTAGAGTTCCACTAGACATTAAAATAGATGTGACCCACCAATTGTGATTTTTCTCCCCATCTTCATTATTTTCTACAAAAGTAGGTCTCTTATCTCCATAAACTAATAGAGATTGGATATACAATCTTCCACCAAGCATAGTTCGTACCATCCAGAGCTGGGGTTTAGACGTTGCACATTCCATTCCATTCCATTCCATTCCTAGAACCGAATCCCAATGAAAGTTTGAATTCTTGAATTTTTTTTTTATTGGAATGTATAAATTAAGTAATTAGAATTAATTGTCATATCAAAGTTCAACAGAATGCTTCTGACTGTCCAACAAACTACCAGACTATCAATGAACTAGCAACACAATAATGAAATATTGATAAAATAAATTCAAAATAGTAAATACATGATATAATGTAGTAACCTTGATCTTACACTACCCACAATTCAATTTGGATTACTCCACAAGTCGAAATACGAACCCCTTCTTATTTTCATGCCCAGATGCAACTTCTATCAGTGAATTGCTTCAACGTGCAATTTTGATTTCTTCGAAAAATTATCGAGGTAATTTCTTGTCTCGCCAAGATTTCTCTTATTTTCAGAAAAAAGTTTCATGCATAGAAGGTGTGTGAAAAATGTGCAGCCCTAAACTATATAGGAATGTTTCTTCATTCTTTTTCAATTCACTTGTTACATAACCCCTGTTTGGTCCGAATTAAAATCTGATTTTAATCCAAATCAAAGTCAAACAATCAATATTAATCATATTTTTCATGAGTCTCATAATTTTTTAACCACACATTTCAAAAATTTCAATCAAAGTCTACTAAAAATCTAATTTTAATTGCCACCAAACACCCTCATAATCTATTATGACTCGCCATTGGCATTGCCACGTGACCGACCCACTATAGCTGTGGACCCACTTCTGCCGACGCATCAGCCATAGAAGACGAGGTTCTGGGGTAAATTTTGAGGCATGTTTCTTGTTCCGAGGTGGGAATGCCGAAGCGGATCAAGTCTGAGGCTCAACCCCGGTTGTAAGAGCATTAAATGCGTTGTAAGCTAGTCTTGCAGAAGCATCAGCCATAGAAGAAGAGGCTTCGGGGTAAATTCCAAGGCCAGTTAGGTGGGCATGCCGAAGCGGATCAAGTCTGAGGCTCAACCCTGGTTAGTAACGGCCCACATGCGAAAGTTTTGAATTTATTATGGAATGATTGATGTGACATTTGTAAAAATAGTCTTGCCAATAGGGTGTAAGAGCATTAAATGCGCTATAAGCTAGAAATGTTAAAAGGATAGTCAGGATTAGATGTTTCGGGGCAAGGAGATGAGGCCCTGTATAATTTCATCCAAGGGTGACCATCCTCTTTGTAACACTATAAATACCCCCTCCATGTGACCATTGAGGAGGATGCAACTCTTAAGACTTAAAGCAACTTATTTTCTTCTTATTCGTATTGATTTACAGTCTTTTACTTTAATTTCATAGCAATTGGTTATTATTGTACAATCATATCCTAGGTATCTCGTCGAAATCCAAACGAAAAATGTCTCGTGTCGTTGAGCTTCTCCAACGTCTAGTTTAGGAGTGATCTCAACCGTTGATCTGTCGTTGCGTGTCGGAATTAGCTTGCGTATGCACGAGGGGATCTGGCATCTGTTGGTAACATAATTTGATGTCAACATAATCAGTGCATAATGATCTCAAAAATAAATAGAAGACCTTTCATTATCACAATAACAAGAGAGTTACAAAATAACTCAATAAACATCTAATTAAATCTTTCCTTGCTGAAAATAAGAAAATTCTTCCACCTTATTTTCCAATTTTTTATTTTTTTAATAAGAATGCATTTAAGCAAATTCTTTACTCCAAAACTCTTTTCTCACAGTATAGGTGTTCTTGTGAAAGTAATACATGAAAAATATTCACCAAACTAATATAGTAAGTTCATGAGTTATATGAATTCTAACAAATGCACGCGGAGTTAACAAACACATCACATGAAATTTCTTTGAACTTTACGGAATTACATTTTAACTAAAATTCAATTTTTTTAATTAATAAAAATAAAATTTATTAAAAAAACATATGTACAAATCATATTTTACCAAGACTATTAATTAGAGAGAACAAATCTCCACGCACCAATGAATTATGGGTAGATGTTTAAGGGGCACACCTCTAGACTAGATGACTTGACATGAACTCGAATATTTTGACTCATATTTACAGCTCTACTTGTAATTCAAGAGCATTTTAAGGGTAAATCACTTTTCCTTGCATTATTAATCAATATTCGTTATCGTCCAAGTATGAATGCCAAGTAATTTGTGACTAACACATGCAATTGAGATGCAGCTTCCGTACGGTAAATTAGGTAAAATTAAGAGAATGAATTTTGAAATATTTGACACTAGTTTATCAGATACTAAACTTACAAATAATTTGATTTTTGATTACTTAATCAATTTTTGAACACTTTTAACTCAAGAAGAGTCTCTATCACTTTATAAATCAAAATTTGAGTGTAAATTGGCTACAAAAATTTCGTAACAGTCCTCGTATCTAAGATTGGGCATGGTCCGGTTCGGTACGATTCTTCGTATCTAGGGTTTGGCATGGTCCGGTCCGGTTCGATTCTCCGTATCTAAGGTTGAACATGATTCGGTTCGATTATCTGTATCTAAGATTGGGGCATAGTCCGGTTCGATTCGATTCTAAAGAGAACCCAACCAAACCCGATTTTCGAATATTTAGTAAATCGTTGGGTCCAAAGTTAATTATGGAACCATTCGGGTTGAGTTTATTCAACTCATTTCGGTTATATTCGGTTCCCAAGTTCTATACAATAATTAATTTTTTTATATTACAACAACGCTACATTAATTCAACTTGATATATTCAATCTTAACTCTTACAAAATAACGTAGTCCAATCTCGTGATATATCGCTTTGTTGAATTTTTCATATATTTGACTGTTAAAATCACATGAAGAGAAAGATGACGAGTTCAAAATAATAGAATGGCAGAAGTGACACTACAGTAAAATAAAAGATTTGGGTAAAATGTAGGTCAATTTGATTAAGTTGGGTTTGGCAGGAAATTAGAAATAGTAAATTCATATTTTAGGTTTAGACTAAATTAATTAGTTAGCAAATTTATTTTAAAATAATAAAATAATTTGATTTATTTAAGATAAAAAATTTTGGAGATTCGATTCTTCAATTCTTGGTCTAGAATTGAGATCAGAACCAAACATATCGATTTTCGATTCAGATACACGTTCGGGTATTTAACTTAAGAAGAGCCGCTCGATTCAATTCAATTCGATTCGGGTCCGGTTCAGGAGTTTTGTCAAGCCCTACCTGTATTTGAATCTTGTGCAAATTAGACTTACACCCATTTCATATTCAATGGGTGTCTAGGAAATCGATAAGTGGACCTTAAACTCTTGGGAAAGATATTTGTCACCTCAGTAGGGCCTCAATACTCTTACCTAATTGCTTTTCAACTTTCGTCCTAAACTCTTTGAATTGTTCCAAAACTTCAAACTTGTAAGATATTAGGTACATGTTTCCATATCTGGAGTAATCATCGATGAAATTGATGAAGCGTATGTATTGAGACAACCATAGGATTTATGACATATAGACTGTTGACCACATGATCGAACAAATAAGAGAATTATACAACTTAATAGTAATTCTAGAACATGTAAAAAATATCGAATAACCAATACGAAACAAAAGTGCAATATAAACCAAGTTCCTTTTAAGTTTGGGAAAATAATAACACTCATCCGAAGTCGAATTTATATGATTCTCAAAACCTAAAGTAAGGGTGCCAATAGATTTAGCTAACACTACTACTCTCGTGCCATCCCTTAGAGTGTACACTTCATCACCTAAGTTGTCCGATAACGTGAATCCCCCGAAAAGAATCGCAAACATGATTAGTGGCTCCAAAATATACAATCCAAATATTATAATAATCAACAACTAAGCATGATGAATAGAGCAATGCCTTTACATTGCTTTTTAGCTAGATTATTCGAGCAATTTCTCTTCCAATGACATTTCTGTCCACAAATGAATCAGTTTCCTTTTTGTTTTCCCATCAATATTAGCCTTATTCCCCTTCAGTGTTTCATCTTTCTTTTTGTTAGGCCTCTTCCTGTTATTGCCTCCCTTGCCACCAGAAGGTTTAGGATGAGAACAGTCTATCGTTATAGTCAAATCATCTAAACTTTTGCGTTTTGAACAGACTATATTTTGGATCTTATTCATCTATTTTGTTAGAGACATGTTCATCTTGTATAGGTTATAGTAAACCTTGAACTGTGAAAACATATCAGGAAATATCTCAAGTACCATAGGATTTATGACATATAGACTGTTGACCACATGATCGAGCAAATAAGAGAATTATACAACTTAATAGTAATTGTAGAATAGGTAAAAAATATCGAATAACCAATACGAAATAAAAGTGCAATATAAACCAAGTTTCATTTAAGTTTGGGAAAATAATAACACTCATCCAAAGTCAAAAGTCTACTATTCTTAAAACATAAAGTAAGGGTGCTAAGTAAACCTTGAACTGTGAAAACATATCAGGAAATATCTCAATAACCACGTCGACTATGAGTTTCGAAATCAATGTTAGCTCCTAAAACCTACGCAACATTAAAGTGACCAATCATGGTAAACATATGGTATCATACAAATATGCTTGGTTTCATGTGGATATTCATAATGGCCTTAATGGAATCTGGCATTTCTTGCTGGCTTTGATGTCCAAACATCTCATAAAGATTCTCCATCATGTTAAAAGACGTTTCCATGCACGTTCTGATGTTTTTATCGCAACACAATTGATATAGATGTCAAAATGTAGCAACATTTCAATTTATCAAAATGACACTACTTGTCACATGAATCTTTATGTGCTTCCTTGGATTCATCAGTAGGGGTCCGATGGCCAAGATCACTTAGCATGAATTTGTGTTTTCTTGTAATGATAACAATGATAAGATTTCTTTTCTAGTCAATGTATTTTTCTTCTACAAGTTGATTTTTGTTAAGTATTATCGATGGTGAATTAAAATCGACATTTTTTTTGTAAAATTAATAATTCACGCACTAATAAAATAAATTATAATCTTTGTATGATGCATGCATATATGTATGCAAAATATAGACCCAAAAGTATATTTTAATCAACGATATAAAATCATTGCGAAATTTAACACACCCTCTTTAGAAGGTCATTGTAATTGTCCACTGGGTTGGGATCCTCCCACTTATTTTATTTAGGCATCTCATGCCACAATTAAAACATGGATTGATTATTTTTTGTCTTTTGAATAATTGTGTTGGAATTTTTTAGTGACCTCCAAAGTTTTACATATAAGTGTATTAACCTCTTTTAATAATTTTAAAAGTATCCAAAATAAGTAAGATGTTATCTATATGATAATCACCTCATTATCCCATTTTAAAAAATATCCTTTTAATAGGAGCAATTCTAATTACAAGAGGTTGATAATTTTGATACTAGAAAAATAAGTATTTTTTGTAAGTAATTGGATAAATGAAGAGGTCGTGAGTTTAAGCTTGTCTATAAACCACCTCCCACTTAATATTTTGAACCGCTAGGTTTTCTTTAACAATTCATCGACAAATATAAACAATTACAACAGAACAAAATTATTAAGATAATTTTTCTACCAGTTTTAATTAATTTAGAATAGTGGAAAAATTTAAGGATGCCAATGCATATGACTTTAGTGAATTGGGTGGTGTTATTATTTAATTTACATGACATGATAAACATTCATTCATTCGTTGTTCAATAAAGGGTAAAAGATAAATAAATAATTACTCACGGCACATCCTAGAGAATAAAAATTACTAAACAATTAAAAAAATCTCATTGTGCCACAATCTGGCTCAATTCTTCAATTGCCTTCCTTCTTTTGGTGAGCTCAAAATATGCACAATTTTAATTTTGAATTGTCGTTATTTAAATAAGGTCCCAAATTTTAAAGAAAAGCCCAAAATGCAACAAAAAATTGATCCATTTATCCAAGCCCTAATTTAATAACATCAAGTTACCCACTGCCCATGACTATGGTGTTGCCAGAGAGAAGCAATGGAAGAGGCATCACCACTGACACAGTCGATGACCTTGCTGTCGTCACAACCAATAGGAAACGAAGCTTCTGTCACCTTGGTCGGGGGAACGCCTGGACGCTAGTGTTGGGGACAATTGCTCTCAATTTTTCCAACGAATCTTGCTAATTTGTTCCATTTTCAAGCTCCTTAAAAATTTCAGCCACCAATCTCCTTCTTCTTCCACCCATTTTTGATACATTGAAATATGAACAACATCAAGCCCTTGTTTGGTTTGGCTAAAAATGAGTTCTTTAGTAAATTTAATAAAAGTTGACGAAATATATTATTGAAAAATTATAAATCTCATAAAATATATTGAGAGAAATGAATCTTAAAAAAATGGGAGCAAATAAGGGCCAAATGCAATAATCAAAGTCCTAATGCCTTGTAGCTTACAATTTGCAAAAAAAAAATGAAGATGAAGAACCATTATGACATTCCGTAAACTACCCTAACTATAAGAATTCGCAGTATTCTTTAAAATTTCGGGTCAAGATACTTACTTGAAATGATGAATTCCAAGATCTTTTGAATAGATGAATCACCTTGCATTTCAAAACTCCAAAATTTGCATTTTCATGTTCTCCAATGGTCCCATCCCGATCACAATGGAAGGAGATTATTATCCACAATTTAAATGTCAATTTTTTGTGAGATTTTATGTCAAAAATATAGTTCTAAGGACTTTCCAATTTTGATGTAAATTTTCATACGAATTTTCTCTTCATTTTTAATGCAATCTTTTCCCTCTTTTTTCAATGCATAATCATTGGAGGTTATATGGAGTTAAAGGTGGTTTGGGAGTTGTATATTTGAATTTCAAGTTTAAACTCCCTCCAACCCTTTTAATAACTTGTGGGTCGGGTCATCCCACATGGACGACCCACGACCCGTATTTTTCTAACATCTCCCACTCGCACATGATGAGCTTGATACGAACCACAAGGGACAACGAGGTCACGCATTAGATCTTTCTCAAGATCTATCTCACAAAAAATTCATAGACAAATAGATCGTGTGACCAGTGAGTAATATTAGAGCTCACAATATTATAAACCTATTAGGGATATATAGTAGATCAACTAGAGGAACATTACATCTCGCTATACCCCAAACTCATTTTTCAACATTAATTCAAGTATTTCCGATCCCTCGGATATTTATGGAACATACGTGAACCCCACATCATATTATTGTATTCACGATTATGTTCTATACCCTAAATGGTTAAACACA
>CAIGRP010098298.1:9746-35333 GCA_903798385.1 Fraxinus cuspidata
CCCCCCCCCCCCCCCCCCCCCCCCCCAGCCCCAAAAGAAAGAAAAAAATAATAATAATAAATTTACATAGAACTTTTTTCTTTTTAAATAACTGTTCTTAGATGAGGAAAGTTATTTGTTTTTTCATGTATTTGCCCAGCCTAAAAAAATTTTGAACCCACTCTGGTTCTGCCTGTGTTGGGCACCAACAATGGTGGCAGCAGCACGGTGAAGATGATGAACAAAACACACATTGGGTGCAATGCTGCCAAGGCTCTGATGTAAAAGATTGAGACCACTATGTCCTTCTACACTGAAAGCAATATATTTGGTCCTAATATCATGGGTAAGCCTGCAGTTTGAGGTGCTTTTATGGGCAAGTGGATGACAACTCACATTGAGGCAATGTTAAATTATAAAGAATTAAGAGTAGACGAAGAAGATAATGAACTTGGTAATAGACGAAACATTTAAATTCAATGTTAGAAGCGCTTTACCAGGATTCTGCATGTCCAGGGACATCAACTTCTGCCATAACATTAATGCCTGAAACATATAAAAAAAAAAAAATTGTTCTGAAAAGACATACAACGTAACTAACAGTGCTTCTCAATGTAGTGAATTTTTTGCTAAAGTTTTGATAATGCACGTACCTCTCATTTTTGCAAAACTTTGTTTGAAGACAACGTGAAGGAAACATGGAAAAGAAAACATATTATTAACTTCTTATATTAAAGAAGAAGAAAAAACAGAGAGAGAACAAACAAACAAGCAGTATGAGTTAAGCCTGAATATCAGGAAAAATATATATCAATAGATATTCTGGTTGTCAAAAATGTTTCCATGTCAAAATTATGTCAAAAAGAGATACCTACAACTTGGAAAACAACAAGCTCGAGATATCTGGAACTCATGTTTGGCGATTGTGTTAGAATTAACTGACAGATCAGGGGTCACTGCTGCTGGCCTCTTCGCAGAATAAAAATATGTTATAAAAGCAATAAAGACTTCTCATCTACTCAGAATATTTAAGCACGAATCTAGTAAGGAACTACGGGATGCTATCATTTTCTTGATGCTTTGAAAGTTAGAAAGAGATGGCTTTAAAAAGTAAAAACTATAATGAAAGCCCAGTATCATACAATCTTTTCAGCTTGTGCACGTATCAAAAGATAACAGTAGCTGCTCCCTAAGCACCAGTTACATCTATCCTCTTTTTAAGTCAAAGGTATAACTTTTAAGGCATTTATTACAGGAAGGAACATATAAAATTATAACTAATATAGTTATAAAGACTTCAGCAGGCCTAGTGGACATTAATCTTCCTCTGAATTTGTAATAAAGTTGAGAATGACATCCAATATTTATTTCCAGCCGAAGACGCGTGAAAAAATCTTACTTAACAACTTCGCTAGCATCATCCATGGTATAGCGCTCCCACTTTGTGTATGCACCTTTCCACAAATTTGGATATGTAGGCACTTCAAGAGGAAATGACTCTTCGTCTATAATATGCCAGTGAAGAACATTCTACTGAACACAAAGCATCAGTAAATTTACAACCATACAAGAAGGAAACAATCTTATTGCTTGGTTAAGAGCAGTAAAATAGTTAACAACATATCTTACAAGTTTAGCATATGACATAGATTCTATAACTTGCTTGATTATATCAATTGGCAAATAGTGCCTCGACGTATCTACAGAAACATTAATATAAGATATGTCAATGTGCAACAGTGTCAAATTATAAGAAGCAACACAAAAGGTTGTCAACAGAGAAAAGGTTCACTTTTTACCAAGCAGAAGCCCACGATATTCAAATCTTGGCTTGTCCTTGATGTACCATGGCGCTTTGTACACTTGAACAGTTTTGGTTCCATAATCAAAAGCACATAGTTGGCTCAATGTCTGCATAACAGCATAAATCTGAGAAAATGAGACAAATGTTGTATTTCCTAACTGCTAGCTACATTTAGGGGCCAGCGTATTATTTGCAAGAGTAGAAGGGCAATTCAAATAATCAGTCGACAAAAATATTTTCACCACTGACTTGCTTCTCAACAAGTTGGAAAAACAAAGATGATATTTGAAAGAAATAAATTGTCTAAACAAACGTGCATGGCATTTTATTTCCCTGCTCTCCTTTTTCTTCTTCTTCACTCAGCAAACCGAAGCCAAGCAACTGGACAAAACATAACATTTTCCAAGTTTTTTAAGCAGTACTTTACATGCATATATCTACTATGATCCACCATACCTCTAGGCCACGTAGTGCACCATATACAGAATTTGCCTGCAAAGTACAACAAACTAACAATGCTCAGAAAAATCATCTCGGAGAAATGATTTACCTAGTTAAGTGTGCATTATTGAAGAGAAAATGTAATAGTTAAAAAGCAGAGACAGTTAAAAAAATTTATGTAAAATTCAAGCTTTAGCCTGGTTGGACACGTAATAGTTAAAGTTCAAGGACAAGACTGCATTTGTAATCAACAGACAGAGAGAAAAGGAAGGAATAGCCTTACGGAAAGAAATTTTATAGATCCAAAATAAAGATCATATTATTCCACTTTCTGGAGAAACAACAATAACCTTGCTTGTATCTATGCCCACGCCCCATGTGCATTTTTTCTTAACCATTCTATCTATTTTTTCTTCTTCCCTACTGTACTTCAGCATAGTGTTTATCAAAATGTGAGAGCTTCCAATTAAATCATACACTGTCAAAGTTACTTGAGCTAAAAAAAAACTTGCTAGAAAATGAAAAGACTAGACAACGCGAAGAAAGTAAAAATTATTTAAAGATTCTCTGCACAAAATAATAAGTAATGCCTATTACCAGAGTCTATCCATTACTCCCATCAAAATTTTTAATTTTTAATTTAATCAAAACTATAAATTTGATTTTCGATTGTACCTCAATTGTGATCTCCCCAATAATTGAATGCTCGTCTCTTTTCGCCACCAACAATGAATAGCTCTCATCCACTCCGAGTTGAAGCTACACCAAACAAAATTTCAAGTAAAAACAAAAATACAAAAAATCCCTACTTTTATAACCAAATTACCTCTTCATTAGCGGAATAAACAATAACATTAAGCTTTTCAATATCATAGCTCCCTCCAGACTTCGGTAACTTAGAATGATGCTTAAATATAATCGATTTATATCTCTCAAAAGCCTCCTTAACAATAGCAGAACCCCCGCCATTGCCACTAACAGCAAGCGACAAATTAGGGTCAACGGCCAGCGTTTGATTTCCGAAACTGAATTCAGAAGGCAATGGCCATATATATGTGATGGAGTCATCATCATACAGTTGGGTATTTGAACTGTGCTTTAGATTACGGGAAGCGATTATTACTGGGAAGAGTGATAAGTAGATGAAAAAGATGACTGTGGGAATTGGATTTGATGCATCGGCATTCATTTTGGGGATCGTAGTGCGTGATTTGATTCAGAGTTGACTAAAAGTATAAGGTGGTTGATGGAGTGAAAGAAGATAGAACGAAGAACGGGACGAATGTTTTTTCCGACTTTGCTTATTTATTCATATTTTATTTTATTTTTATCGTAACCTTTCATTTCTATGAACAAACTAAAAATTGACCGATATTATGCCTATGTTTGACGATTATTATTTGAAGAAAATAGAGTTTTGAAAAATAATTTTTAAAAGAAGGTGTAGTTAAAAGGTAAAAAAAAATTTTGAGTTTACGAGTAGAATATTTTATTGCGTAAATATGTGATTGAAAATGAGTACGTAAAAAGAGAGTTTGAAAATAATGGTGGTTAAATAGGGGCTAAGTGTGATACGGGGCAAACATTAAAGTCCTTCAAATTCAACGCGATTGATCTATAATACAATAAATAAAAATTGCGATGACCAACCGAAATACGAAGTAAATAAATTTTTTTCCTAAACCAAGAATTGATTGATTTTGGCATTGTTTGCAATTATATTATATTTTCAAGCATCTTACTTATAATCGAACTATTTTTTTTGACCAATTTTGATCATTATAGTCAAATAGATCATTTCATTCAGAGAACATTGAACTAAAAGTAGTTTCATTTCGATGAGCTAAATCATTTAATAGTTAGTTAAGTATCTTTTAAATTTAGCTAAACGATGATCAAGCATCGAATCGAACATAGAATCAAACTTATTGAGTTCTGTCAAGTTATTTTAATTTTGTTGATATAAAATTCATTCATAGTAATTGTCTTCTTTTCGTGACAAACAAAATATGCTATTTGTTTGTTTGTGAAACCTTGATATTTTTTAAACGGAATGTGAGTTGTAGCAAACATATATAACAATTATATGACAAAGTGACGAATTAAATGACAACTTGTTGAGTCCGAACAATGCATCCATTTTTCATTATGTCGGGCCATATGCGTCCACTTTAAGAATTTATCATGATTTCAGCATATTTGTTTGAAGTTTATTCTCATTTTAAAGAGCTTTTATTATATAATTTACTCTACGAAACAATCCGCATGTAACCCAATGATATGATTAGGTTGATAAAAACAGAGATGCAAGGACACTCCTTTGCAAAAGAAATATTTCATAACAAACGTGAAATCCTTGATAGTTTTATTTTTCTCTAGTCGATAATCTAATCTCTTCTCAAACGGAAAACAAAGTTTTCACCCCCAAAAAAAAAAAAGAGAGAAAGGTGAGAAACATCTGATTTTTCTATTTGACTGTCTTGCACTAAATTTTTGACGACTCGGCGACATATCAACTTTTATTAGTAATTAAAAAATGCCAATACTTCAAAGTAATATCACCGTTTAAACGATGTCTAACAAGAATTGATGTGTCAAAATATGAAATTTACCGAGGAACAATTAAAAAGACGGCCGAACAAGAACAACAGATCTCAACACGTCTATCTAGCTAGTAGTCTGTGACTGGAAGTTGCTCATGTGTGATCTCACCATTGATGTAGATGTTATCATAGACAAGTGCTGCAATGGTGGCACCAATCAAGGGGCCAAACCAATACACCCAGTGGTGTGTAAAATTCCAACTGACCAGAGCTGGTCCAAAGGAGACTGCTGGGTTCATTGATGCACCATCAAATGCACCACCTGCTAAGATATTAGCACCCACAATGAACCCAATTGCAATGGGTGCTATGCTTCCCAAATTACCCTTTTTTGGATCCACTGCAGTAGCATACACTGTATACACCAGCCCGAAGGTCATCACAATCTCGAACACTAGGGCGTTCCACACAGAAACACCGGACGACAAGGCAAATGCTGATGTTTCCTGCAATATATAAGTTGGCTCATATGTCGCTGTCATCCCATTTATAAAAACCGTGAACGTGTATGTTGAAGTAGATAGTTATAAAAGTGAAATAAAATAAGTCCCTCGTCAAAAGAAAGCAAGGGAAGATTAACATGTACAAACTTTTATTTGGTACTTCGATATTTATTTTGCCACATTTATTTTCACTTGCATAATAATTACAATAAATACATATTTAATTATCTTTTACTAGTTTATGACAGAAAGTATTGAGGGATTGTTGCATACTCATTAAGATAACTTGTCTCTTGGATTGGTGAGGGAATGTTATGTTCAGGATAGTGTATAAATGCCTTAAAGCCTTATTAATTCCTTAGACGTTTAAATGACGAGGAAATGAGATGGCAAATAACACATTGACATTTATAACCTTCTTACTTCAAAAATTTTACCAAATTCTCCATTTTCATTTTTGTATGAATTTCGAACATGTAGGCATTCTTTGCCAAACTATGCATTTTTTGACAAAAAATCTCGTCAAACTAAAGGACACTATCGTCATTTTGCGTGATTGAATGACCATATTTAATAAAACCTTTATCAGGACAAGTTTCATTTTGACACAAAAAAAATAAATAATAATAATAAATATTGGTAGCTTAGAAAAAAATTCATGAATAAATGAATTGTCCATTCCCTAATACTCGGTATGTCTAGATTTAATTGGGAGGGCATCTTTCTTGTTCTCCAAACATGTATATATTCTTACATATATTCTAAGTTCAGACAATGAAGAGACTAAAATATGTAAAATTCTAGTAATGGAAGCAAATCATTGTTAATTAATGCACAGAATTAAGCTACTACAAGAAATTTCACTTTTAACAACGAAAAGAAGTTCTCTCAACGACCCTTTATTTTTTAACGAAGCAATCAATGATTTTTTACACCAAAAAATTTCGTAGTTAGAAGTGAAATTCGTCGTAAAAATGACCATCTTTCTTACCAGTCCTGTAGCAAACTTTAGAAGCATGCAGGCAACAACAGAGCCAAGTAATTGAGCAAACCAATACAAAATGCCCCTCAAAAGTGTTATTTTCCCACCAATGAAAGCACCAAATGTGACAGCAGGATTCACATGACCCCCTGATATGTTTGCACCTACTGATACTGCCACAAAAAGTGCAAATGCATGGGCTAACGCTGCAGCTAGTAGTCCTGATGGAGTTGATGGCCCATCATTGCTCAACTTATCTGCCATAATATGATGCAATACATTTTACGTTAGAAGATCGAAAAATAAAGAGAAGATGTACATGAACGAGATACCAGCAAAAAGAAGATCGAAAAATGGTTGAATAGAAAAATCCCGAATATTGACGATCTCATGTGTCTTTCTACAGAAGATCAAGCCATGATCATCAAGAAAAAATAGATTATTTGATAAATTCACAATAACCCGTCAAAATTCAAATGAAATAAGAGAGATTCCTAGAGTCTCCATTGATTCAAACATTGTTTCATATCAACGGATATAAATAGATGAAGATGAGAAAGAGAGAACTTACTAAATGCCATCCCGGAGCCTTGACCAGCAAAAACAAAAATAAGCATAGAGAAGAACTCAGCAAGCGCGGCCTTGAGTGCATCGGGGTCGCTTGCTTCTCCAGGCGTCCCAATCGCAATCCGATAAATCGGCATCTTCAATTTCCCTTTCTGCTACTTGAGTTGTATAAGGAGCACGAGCTTGCAAATTAAAGGTTTTCTTTGGCTTCTCTTTTGTTCACTCTCCCTTCCCTTTAGTAATAGAGTGCATACGTCAGAGAAAAAGGCTCAAACAAACTACTAACATATACTGAAATAACGGCTAAGGAACAGGGTATAAGCAAGCTAATAATGTCCTATAATTGGTGATGTTGTGCCACTTGTTAGGTTCTCAAGCTTCATAGTTTCTTTTTTCTTTTTTGGCCCCGTTTCGTGTACCTATAAATCAGAATTTTAGCAAATTTAAATAAAAATTGATAAAAATGTACTGTTGAAAATTCGATAAAATTTGTAGATCTCATTAAATGTGTAGTTAAAATCAAATATTGACTTTTATCTTATATTTTTATCAAATTTTTAAGTTACACCAAACAGGGACTTCCTAAGGATGATCAGCTACAATCCATCCTAACCCATTAGTAATATCTTACAAGACATCTTTACATAGTCTCGAGACAATGAACTACAATGCACGAAACATAGCTTCTCTTTCCAGTCATACCAGAGATTTGCTTGATGCACGAAATCAATATTCATATGCAACTCAAGGGGTGGAGGATAAGAAAGCTGCTGCATGTCCATAATTTTTTTTACAGATTTGTTGACAGATGTGAGATGACAATTTTTTGGTCCTTGATTTGAATTTTGGCCGTTTTTTGGCCCTTGACGCTACTATCTCATATTCTATCAACAAATCTATTCAAATCAAGGGACAAAACACTACCATCTCATATTTCTATTAACAGATCTGTAACCCAATATTTGTATAAGTGGTGAAATTGGGAGGATAATCTAAATTAACTATATTTTAAATTTGTCATCTCTTAGTTGTCCTCCCAATACATTTTTTTACACTTCAATTATTTACACCTCCGTGTGTCTTTCAATATGCTAATAAGAAATAATATGCTGCAGTGTTAAAAATATTATTAAGAGGATAGTGATCGAGGTAGCATATCTATTTGCAGCATGATTAGGAATCTCTATTGAATGCCTGGCTCATCTGGTTATAAAGTATCACAGTGGTGTCCTCCATATCGTGATAATCATCACAAAAACTCTCATTACAATCACCATTTTAAATGAAGCTTCAAATTAACAAATAATTAAATTAAGATCATCTTGAACAATAAGTTTTTCTTGCATTCCACCAAGTTCACGAGTCAATAAAATTCTTCTCCAAATCTTCCTTACAACACGATTTCTCACGGGAAAATGAATGCCTAATTGATTAATAGCATCGAAAAACACAGCTGACAAACATTTGAACGAAACAAAACAAAATATCATATTTGGTACCTTAAATGTGTTGAATGGGATTGAAGAAGAAAAATAAATTTTATTTGTGGGTCAATATTATTATAATATTGTTTGGACTCCATTGTAATGAGCATTGGGTGAGGTGGAGGGGCGGCGAATTTTGTAATAGTAATTTTTTTCTGAAAAATGGGCAAGCAAAAAATAAGAAAAAAAATCGATTTACATATAATACTATTTTATGGGAAAATGTACAGTTAAAAATGAGTTATGAAAAAATGAATGCCAAACATAAACAATGCTTCATCTTAGCAACACAGTTTTTTAGAATCAAGAATAAATTTACAACTTGTTTGATAAGTGTTTATAAACAATTTAATCCATAAACAAATATAAATGAGTGGTGGATAATACTTATGAATCCCTCGAAATATATGAATAAAAAGCTATTTGAATGTTTATAAACATGAGCCAAACACAAGCTTAGACAACATTTGCATTCCGGGAAAATGATGGTTTTTTTTTTTTAACTATTTTTTGACCAAATGCGATGAATATAAACGCGAGTTTTTTTTTCGCCCAAGAAGGTACGAATTGTCTGTATTATAAATCATCATCCTGGTGATAATTGAGATGAAAAGAAAGTACAAATAAAAATGTCTCCCGGCTACATGACGTCTTCATTCCCCAGTATCAGAAATTAAGTACTTCATCTGCGAAAGAGAAATGAGTATTAAAAGAGTCACGTTCCAATCTAAAAACAAATAATAATTATCCATAAGTTGTTATCAGTAAGAAGAAACATCATGATATATTTCTATGAATGAAAACATAAAACGATGATTTAACCGGAGAGTCAGAACAAATTTGCAAGATTTGAATCCAATCTTATAGAACCACACATCCATCATAACATCTTTCCACTTCTTCGTCTTCGTCTTCGGGTTATTTTGTCTTTTAATCATCCAACGTAGTTACTGGAATCATAGTTAGTCCAGTTAACATTCAATAGAACTTGACTTTTTACATAATATCTTCCAAAAAGTAGAATTCCCCTATAATTTGTCCAACTCACTCTAAGCCTATGAATCGTATCCTGTCCAATTCTTCATTTCTTATCAGTAATGGAACCTAAAAACTAGGGTCAGCCACTCTTTATAACATGGTTCTATATTGTAATTCAACAATTGTCCTTGTCCATACTTCAAGCTACAATTAAAAAGGACCTTCCATTTATTTCGTCCTAATCTACATATAAACCTTTCAATTTTACAATGCTCCAAAGTTCAAATGCATGGTCTATTTGTCAGCAAAAGTCGTCATTTAAAACTAATCAGCGAGTAACATACACCAAAAGGCCTCATCATAATTGTATTGTAAGCTCGTCCATGGTTAAAACATAAATATAGATCACAGTAAAGCTTTGATGCAAGAATATAGTAATAGAAATTTTTGTTACCCCCCAGTATACTTCACTTGTTCATGTTTCATTACATATACCCTTGATAGTACAATATATTTAAGGTCTGTCAACGTAGACTTTCTGAAAAGTGATATTTTGGAAAATGTATGATCAGGAAAAATTATGCCCACGTGCAAAATTATTTTATCAGGAGAATGAGCGGTTAAAAATGAGTTTTAAAGAATCAAATTGGGACTTATTATTAACTTCCTTTTTCTCCCACGCCCACTATAGAACATCATTTTGTCACCCTACCGTATGTGCTTTCTAAATCAATAAAGATCGTGTGAAAATTATTCTCAGGTTCTCTACACTTTTCCATCGTCATTCTGCAAAGTAGGTAATAGCTTCATCAGTATATCTCCCTATGATAAAACCAAGTTTATTCTCCGTCGCATTTAAGTAGTAAGTTGATTTGTACTCGATTAACCTCTCTCAAAGTTTCAAAGTATGACACGATAGCTTTCTGCCTCTAAAGTTTAATATCATATAGAACATCTCGTCTATTCCTATAACAAAGTACTAAAACACTTTTCCTCCATTTATCACACATATTTTTTACCCTTAAATCTCATTGAATAATTTCATCAACCACGAAATATCCACATAGCATATGCACTTTATACTTCAACATTGTATTTGGTACATTTTCTCAGATTATATATAAATTTGATAACTCGTTTCAATAGTTTGTTATTAGAATCATCGCAGGCGTAAAATAATATTTAATGAATACCAAATTCATAAAAAAATCATTTAATCAGATTAAAAAGCCACCATAAGAATAATATTGCACAGTATCACAATGAAAGAGCTAGATCTACAATTTATTAATTTGCGTATAGCGTCTGTGAATCGAGTAAGACTTACTTCCCGTGCCTTTGCACAAAGGGCGAGTTCTTCGCATCCTCCTCTAAAAACATTCATTAAAAAAATAAAAATCAAAACAGAAATTATAAGAAATTACGTACAAAATATATTATAGAAACAAGAAAAATTAGGGTACGAACCAGTGAGGCTGAGGGAGAACTTGGTTATGATGGTGCCCGTAATAGCGAAGCCAATAAGGAAAGGCCAGTTGCGATTGAATTCTCTCCGGAAGAACACTGGCCATGGATCGAATTTTCTCATTTTGGCGTTTGTTTTCTTGTCTGATGACTGATATCTACTCCAGTGAATATATGAATGAAATGATGAAGAAATGTGCAAGTGTGAAATGCCGTTATATCATCAATATGTCAAGAGCCAATTCAAATGGGCTCGAGCCCAAACCAATAGGGCCCAAAGGCCCTACTTCTTCTTGCCGAAATCACATCTGCAAATTACATAGACCCCCTTGAAATTTGTAACAATTTCATAGACGTTCTTTCACTTTTAAGAATTCACACAAACATCCAATAATTCAAGTTTTGAATGACGCATACGTTTCTTGAAGTTCGTTTCAAGACATCCCTCTATTTTCAAATATTACACAAACCTTCCATATTTCAAATTTTAAATAATACATACCACCCTTGAGATTTTGAAAATTTCAAAAATACCACTCTATCTTTCAAAATTACACAAACCTTAAATAAGCATACCTCCATTGACCACTTTTATTTCACATATCTTGTAACTCATTTAACAATAATTTAATACTTAAAATTATTTCTTGTTATCACACTTCTACTAAATCAACTATAAAATATTATTTGGACTATCAATTCTTAAAAATACAAACGGATACTATAATTTGAGATGGTCGAAGTATATTTATGTATAGTAAGGTAATGGGCACAATTTAAATATAGTATCATAATAATAATAAAAAAAAACATCTATAGCCTTCATTTAAACTTCACTTGATCGATCATTCAACGACTTATTTTTCTTGCCAACTATATGTTGAAGCATAAATAATAAAAACTAGTTATAAACTTGGAAACTTACGAATGTTTAGAAGAATGGAGTATTTCACTCACAATTATCAAATTCGGGTACTGAATCTAGAATCCATCGATCTCGTGTTTTCCAATATAATTATTTAAATCAATTAATGTTCTAAACAATAGTTTATTGTTGATTTAGTTAGAAGTGTTAAAAGAATCAATAAGATGGAAGAAAGTTTGTAAAGGTATGTCAAGTATTATTACTGTTATTTATACTAACACGTGAAAGAAGAGAGCTATGCGTTATTTAAAACTTCGAGATAAAGAGGAGTTTGTATAGTTTTTGAAAATTAGGAGGGTTGTTAGAAACCACATGAAATTCTCTATAACTTGTCAAAATCATATTGATTAGTACCTAAGAGTGTACCTAAAGGGTTATACCCCCTCACATAGGGGACCCACTTAAATAAAAATATATTGTATACAAGTGGGTTCCACCCCATGTGAGAGGGATGTAACTACTTAGGTATTTCTTTTGATGTATCACTAGCATAATTCATTGATTAATTCCTCCTAATCCTATCAGTCACTAGTTTTCGTCGCTCCATATCGATGTGTTTATCTCTATGAATTTCCCTACACAGTTGAGAATACCCTATGCTCTCATTGTACTCCATCTTGATATTTTCACCATCATCCGACTTTGAGCATTGGGATTTAACATGCTTGTGCATGAGGACTCTTTTCAAAGTATATAGCTTACCATCAGAAACAACTCCCGGAAGCCTTCAGCTTTCTCGAACACCATCTCTTAGCTTAGACTTTCGAAGTTATGGGGAGACTCCTTTGCGAATCTGGTGAGAGAGAGGCTTACTATTCATGTTAATTTATTTGGAGGGATTCTTTTGTAGAAAATGTTAAAGGGATAAAATCTCACATTGAATAATGATGAAAACATAGATCAATTATAAGGGTTTGAGGAACTCTTCTTAATAAGATCGACATTTTTAAGATGTAATCTCAAATTTTAATATATTATCAGAGCACATTTAAGCTCAAACGAGCAATTTGATCTAATAAAGAATAAAAAGTAAGCACACGAATTTTAAAATTGACTTGCTAAATGACGAATTTTAAAATTAATTTGCTCAAATGAGCCGCCATGTGGGGGAAGTTGCTCCTAAAATGAGTAGAAAAACAAGCCGAATGATACTCACTATGAGATTCATAATTAATCCATTTTCGGCCCAATTATCCGGTTGTGAGTAACCACCAACACGGCCTTTGTTAATTATATCACATTTTAATTTTGATAAAGATCTCTAATCTTTGTTATTTTTGGAATTTATACTAACTTTTTTTTTATTCCACTCTTATCTTTTATCTTCAATCGATAGCACATTTTGATTCAGATGGCAATTTATATCCAAATATTTTGTTAACGTACTTTGAAACAAATGACAAATAGTTTTTCAAACTATTGTATTTGTATTGTTTCATTTTTTTTTATTTTTTTGCTTATTAAAAAAAATAGGACAAATAAGTATCTTTACGATCTCCTAATGGTGTGTTTATTATTTTTTTTTCACAGACTCATATTTAGAGATAAAATGTGCTAAATCACAAAAGGTGGAGGATACAAATAAAACGAAAAAAAGTTGAAGACATAAGTCCAAAAATGAGAAAAAGCTAAAGACTTTCATTGCAGTTAAAATATGGTGAAATTATATATAAAAAATGTATTACTAATATAATTATCCTTTTTATGAAAGAAAAATAGTAATATCTTAATCCGTAATAATTAAAGTATCCTTGAATATTTAAATATTTTTCGATCCCATATCTTTAAAAAATAAAAAAATGCTACTAACTTTGCATGAACTTGAGAGAGAGAGAGAGAGAGAGAGAGAGAGGCTAACGAATTTTTAGGGAATTAGTATTAATAGGGTCATTTTTTTTTTTTTTTATCAATGAAAGGTACTAGTGAAGAAAATGTTGAAATGACTATCAGACGGTCTTAAGATTGCGAATCTTGAAATGATATTTGAGCAGTTGTTAAAAAAACTACTCAATTTAGTAGATTTAAGGTAACAAAGTCAAAAATGTTTATAGGTAGATTATCCATTTGAAAATATATTTCAAGTAATGTGACATTAAACCCTCATTTCTGACGCTTGGTCGACGTAAATTCTATTGGTTGGATTTAGAACAACATCTTTGAGGTTGATTTAAGTGGTCATATGCAATTTGGTTTAAGTGGGACTTGGTAACTTAAGAATAATTGTATAACATCTCGACTCCAGAAAAGCTGAGGTCACAAAGGCTCGAATTGCTTTGTATACTTGCCACATTTTTCCAAAACTATAAATTAGACCAGAATACAAAGATAAAAATCAAGGGTCTTCAACTTTAAAAATATTATAACGTCATGAAAATTGGGTAAGAGTTGTATGTATCTACACTATCTGTTGACATTTTACAATTTGAAAAATTGGGTTGGAATTATTGAAAATTAACTTCTCACGTCTTTCCTTAACCTCCTCGAAAGCTTCTTCCACTCAGTGGGGAGTGTGTGTATAATTCAGAATGTGAACTGAAATATGACGGGAGATTGAATGTCTCAGTAAGAAAGAGATCACCGGAGTGTAGCACAAGATCACCATTTCTTGCTGTCATGAGGTCGACTGTATATGGGATTTTGGGAACCAAAAAAGGAACTTGGGATTCAGAATATTGGAGCTTTAATCATACTCTAATACCATTCTTCGTCTGTAACTGAAACTGGAATTTACCCATATGAAGTCTGGTAGCAACTGCAGATTGCAAAACATAACCCAAAAGAGAGGAATTCAGAACGTGTTATTTGATACCAAATTTAACTTTCAAAAGGATGACATGTTTGCCTGTTTATACATGAAAATAATCACACGTGATAGAAACACTTGAGGATATTTTTAGTAAACGGAAAGGCAAAAAAGATGGCGTAGGAAAGCCGAATATAAGCATCTCTTAGAAGTCCAGGGTGAAAGAAGAATGCCCTACTAAACTAGTAATATTCACTTCCTCAGGATCCCAATCCTCTTGCGGAAATCATCCTCCATGAGAGGAAGGCCATCACGCAACTTGACCTTTGGTTCCCAGCCAAGCAACTCCTTTGCCTTGGTTATATCTGGTTTTCTCTGGCGAGGATCGTCTGGAGTATTCTCCACAGTAATGATTTTCACTTCTGGATTGATCATCTGCACAGCCACAACCATTTTGTTACATATAAGTACTTAACAAAGAAACGGAGAAAAAGAAGAGGATACATGTAGCTATATTACCTCCTTCACAGTCTCAGCAAGCTCAAGCATTGTAAATTCACCTGTCAGTAAAACCATGTGAGTTATCCTGAAACATATTTTGCCCTTGTTTGGTTCCCATAATTTTCAAAAAGCATTTTTCCCTCTTTGTAAACAATCATTTTTTATAAAATATTATTACACGCAGACCCAAAATTTTTTCTTATTTTTGAACCACACATTTTACATGAAAATACTATTTCACAATGCATTTAGGGCAAAATATGGGGCTCAACTCAACAAACCTAAGATTTGTACTAGAGGGTTTCTTTTGGGTGGTATGAGAAACATGGGGAAGAAACATTAATGAACACGATTTTAGCATTTTAGCACCAGATCTATTGATAATAACCTGGATTCCCAATGTTGATTGGCCCAGTATTTTCTCCTTCCATAAGTCGAATTAAACCATCAACCTTCACAGGCAAACGATATTAGAGTAAGGCCACAAGATACAATAACATGCATTAGAAGGTCATATTAACGAAATAATATAATTCTCTCTTGTACCATGTCAGAGACGAAACAAAAGCTTCTTGTTTGTGTTCCAGGCAACTGGACTGTCAAAGGCTCGTCACTGCATGCAGGTGCAAAAGTGATATAGTATGAGAACTGGGTAGGTGAAATCTTCATTTACTTGGCACACATCAAGTAGAGAAGATGAAATTGTGATGTACTCAGAAGTGGGCTTTGACTCCAGAGATAACTAGGGGTCAGCAAGAAGGATCAAATGTATGCAGAGGATTGTAGCGTGGCAAACAAAATATTACCGAATTGCTTGAGCTATAAAATTGCTGACAACTCGACCATCATCAATATTCATGCGGGGTCCATAAGTGTTGAAGATCCTTGCAATACGTATTTCTGTTGTGGAGTCATCATTTCAAATTGTAAGAAGTGCATCATATGAGTGACACAATCTGAGAATTGGACGTCAAAAACCAATAACAAACAAGTGATTTGCAGAAAAATAAAAAAACTTTTACCAATTCCGTGCTGCCTATGATAATCAAACATCAAAGTTTCAGCAACTCTTTTTCCCTCATCATAACAGCTCCTGACTCCTGCAATACAAAGAAAATGCTATCATTACTTCATGAGTATGTTGCTAAAACAATACATCACACATCTAGTAACGCAACGATGCATTCGATATCATGCTTTGGCAGAAAACAGCTGACCAGATAATTATTAGTACAGTGATGTTTAAAAGGTTTAACAAACCGTTGCCAAAAGTTCAGAGATGCCAAGGAATTGAATGAAAAATTCAAGACTTGAAAGAGTTTCAATTGAGATATAATAATTGAGCGAGTATTTAGGAATCAACATACAGAGTGACCCAAATCAAAGTATTGATAAATAAACAACTCTCGAGTATCGATAGCACGCCAATTTATTACTTTCTCCACATTATACGAGATAGGAGTGGAAATATTTTCCAAACCCATTAGTTCACCAAATTCATCCATGCTCGAGCCAACCAGAAGTAGAAAATTCAAAACAATAAAACAAAAAGTTGACAAAATAAGAAGGTTCATAATTTTGAACAATTGATAAATATTTGAAGGGAATCAGAGTACACATTTTCCAACTATTTAAGCAACTCTAGATTTCTTTCTAATTTATTCTTTTAGTTAGTGGAGTTTATCTCGAGATAAATTGTGGTTCAGGGACTGATGCAAATAGAATTTTTCCTTCTATTTTGTTAATAATAAAAATTACAACAAAGTTCAGTGGATTATTACTATATAGCAAGAGTATCCAACATGAAAATTAGACTACACTGAAACAGTAAAAGATCATGGTGAATTTGTGAGAACAAGTTGGATTATCCTCGTATCACATAGAATATTCAGCTATGGCATTCTCAGAGGTATAACAATACCTATAGGGTTGACATTGCCCCAATAGGTTTCATCCTGAGGATGCACAAGTGGATCTCCATAAACCTCAGATGTTGATGTCAGCAAAATCCTGTTAAGAAAGTACAGAAAGTCAAATGCCATATTAAAAAGAAATGAAATAAATATGAGCAAGTTAATTCAAACCTCGCTCCTACTCTCTTGGCAAGGCCCAACATGTTGAGAGTACCAATCACATTTGTCTTTATTGTCTGTTGATAGAAAGAGAATATAACAAAAAATAAATACTTAACTTCCATTGTCATACTCCACTAGAAATCGTGGCATTTTAAGAGTATTTACAGCATAAACAACGAAAGCGAGCAAGCAACAAAACTATGGAGTGAATGCGAAAGAGACGTATGTATATCTTTCAAGCGGCTAACCTTCACAGGGTTATATTTGTAAAAAATTGGGGAAGCAGGACATGCAAGATGGTATATCTGATCAACTTCAATCAACAATGGCTCTGTGACATCTGCACAAGAAAAAAATTGGAAATATATAGCATGGAAATGTAGGTGATTCAAGCAACAAACCATGGTCTTGAGAAAGTTTCTCCAAATGCACAGAAACCTCAGAATGCTTTATTTAAAAAGGAAAAAAGAAAAAAGAAAGAAAGACATGGATGGATGGATGGATGGACAAACAGAGGGTGAGAATGGCATTGAGCAAAGTCAAGACAATATCACTTGGACGCTACAGTGGTAGTGTGATGCATCAAGAGAAGATAGTAAAAGTCTATCGTGGAACTTTATTCCGCCTCAACAAAGAAAGATCATGCTGACATAATAGGCAATTAGACAAACTTCAAAGAATAATTACCATGACGAATGAGCTCAAATCTTGGGTGACCAATCCACTGAGACAAATTGTCTTTTGAGCCAGTAAAATAGTTATCAACAACAATCACCTGAGTGAAAATAAAAAGAACTCATGAACACATGCGTATTGAAGTACATCCTTCATTAAATGTCCACAGTTGCACGTAAGAAACCAAATAGAAAAAAAGTCGTGCTCACCTCATTCTTCTCATTTTGCATCAGTTTATCAACTAAGTGAGAGCCAATGAATCCAGCGCCACCAGTAACAAGGATTCTCATGTTTGCCTGTCATCAAGGTGTCATTAGTATACCATATAACGTGTATTAGTGTCAAAAACAAATATAATGGGGAAACATTCATAAGCCTGGATAGGAAGAGAATAGCAAATCAAACAGAACCATTATATGAAAATATAATATGCTCAGAGATGAAAAAAGTTTAACTTTCTTCAGTTTTGGTAATTAATTGAAGCCTCCGAAGTTATAAATGAAAATGAAAAGAAAAATGTATTTAAGATAACTAATGATAATGAGTGCACTTAATAAAATAAAAAAATTATCCCCCACCATAAACCTGCAAAGTACCGAACTCAAATAAATCTCAGAATACCAAAGGAGAATATCTCTCCATCTCCCAGAGCACACAATCATTCATGAATTTCAAGCTTCAAACCAACTCCCTCCTCTGTCCCTTAACCTCAGGAAATCTGAATCTCAACTAGACTATGAATGACAAATGAAATTACACCCTTTATAGAATTCTCAATGAAAAATCTTCTGTTGGTAGCAAACCTTCGTGAATGACATCAGCAACACAAATGGAGTTACACAAACAATTTCAGCTTCTACATACACTCACCACAAGAGTAATTAGCCATCTTTTCTAATTTTCTTTCTTTTTTGATCAAGCTCAACTTAGCAGAACTTAAAAAGTATCCACCCGAAAAGAAAAAAATGAATTGCTTAGAAATGTAATAGTTTAAGATGCAGAGACAATAAGATTGAGACATAAAAACAGATTATTTTAATTTATCAAGCACCAAGGATAAATACCTGAAAAAATTTTGCTTTTCGCAGCGGTGATGGCTCTGGAGGTGGCTTTGTGGTTACATGGTTCTGTCCATTAGAAGCTTCCTTAGCCATTTCTCAGATCCTTTCTTTAAATTCTAAAAATAAAAAATAAAAAATAAAACTAATTCAATAACAAATAACAGTTACACGAAGCCACATAGATTAACCTCTCTCCAAGTCAAAATACCAAGAATTTAATGCATAATTAGTACAATGATCTTTTATAAGAAAACCCAGAAAAGAAAAAGAAACTATTTTTCCTTGGCAAATTGATCAAGAATAGCCAACTCAACCTTCTAGAAGTGCAATACTGACAAGTCGATTAATTTGGAAAAAAACCAAAAACAGAAAACAAATCTCTCTTACTAGTGAACCAAAACGTAAAGTCATATCTTTTTGTAAATTAGAAGCAAATCATGCTCCGATATATTTGACAAATTAAGACAATTCCATTACAATTGTACAATTCTAATTCAACTCAACACATTGACCTAAACAAGATATCCCAATAAAATATAAACAAAACAATCCCTTTATATAACCATTACACAATCTGTAACGCATATTATCATTTGCAGAAAGCAAAATTACCACATATCTTATTGAAAAGCAAGAACAAAAATTAAATTTCTTTCAGAAAATAAAAATGGCACCTCTGATCACCTATATAATTACTGAGAAACTTCGCCAATTCCGATGACAACAATTGCATATAATGGATACTCAACCAACAAACACGACAAGTATGCACCCCAGATGACCCATGTCACACCAAACTTTACCAAGAGAGAGATAAATCTTCAAAATCACGCAAAGGTTCCTTGGTCAGTGATCAACAATGCGTTGGTTTAACGAAAGGTGCAGCAGACCCAAAATTAGATCTGAATCTAAGTTTAATCAATTAAAGTCAAAATCAAAACATTATAAGATAGCATCTAATCATATCGTACCTAAATTCACCGATCGAATCAGATAATTCGACGAACTTCAAGTGTGTAAAAAACAAAAGGAATCAGAGGTATATATACACACACACACGGTAAGCAAATATCTCACAGTAGCAAATGTAAAATGGAAAAGGAAATAAAAGAGACGTGCAGCAGCTTGGTTTAACCGGTTCGTGCTTTCACCAATAGGAAAGCGCCACGTTCATATTTCGTTTCCTTATACCAGGTGGATTCATCTGGTAGGTCATGAGATGTAGAGCATGGTACGATCTGCCGCAGTAGATTTATTCTGTTATAATAGTGCAGTTTTTGATTAATCTGCCACGTAGATTATTAGTCATACTTCAAATTTGTGAGGTTATATCCCTAGTTCACGTAGCGTTGGGTTACGGGTTAAATTAAAGATGAAACTTAATCATTTAATTTGTACTCACCATTTAGCTAGAGGTGGCAATGGGCTCGGCCATAATACATACAAGCTCAGCTCGTGACTCGTCAAAAATAAGCACTCTGCTAGTTATTCGTGGGCGTCGAGTCGAGTTTCGGCTCGCGAACTCGTCTATTTTGCAATTTTTTAAATTAGAGATAAACCTTTTTTTAATAAAGATAAATTCTCATGGGATGGCTCGCCCACGAGCAACTCGCTCGTTGGCCAGCCGAGCTCGCTTGGGCTCGTCATTTGACGAGTCCAAACTATTGACGAGCTAAGCAATCGAGCCCACGAGACCGCTCGACCCGTTGGCCACCACTTAGCTAATGTTTGATGGTAATTCTTTTCAAGAAAAATAGTTTTGATCAATGTATTTTAGAAGAATGTGTGATTAAAAAGTAAAAAAGAAAAAAAAAATTGAATGTATGTAAAGAATATTTTATAGTGTAAATGTGTATTTGAAAATTAGTACGCATAATATTGTTTTAGAAGTATAAGAATTAAACGAATTTAATGTCACGTGAATTGGGATGGTAAGGATTTGTGGAGTCAGATACACATAATTCACAAGTTAATTTAATTAATAGTAACTGGAGTTTTAATTCACAAGTTAATTTAATTAATTGTCACTGGAGTTTACAAAATATTCTAAATTGGATTGTAGAGTATTTTTCTGAACAATTTAATCACTAAAGTTCGATATTGTTACATGAATGATTAGTCCATTCATTTGATTAATGTCATATTCGATGATATTAAACTTTCACATCGACTAATCGATAAATAGTAATTTATTTCGACTGACCGCGTGTTTTGGCAATATTACGATAGTTTTACTGCTTATCAATGATGAAAAATGGTTACGATTAAGGTGGATGATTTTAAATTTTTTGGCTGAACATGTGGTTTTTTCATCTCGAGAGTTGCATTTTATCTTGAAGATCTTTAGTTTCATAACATGGACACAAGAATCGTTAGTTGATATCAAAATTCAATAAGCTTACGTCGGATATGGAGTAGATGCTACTAAAGTGTGTTATTTAACTCAAGTGACTAAATAAACTATGAATATAATTTAATAATCAATTTATAATTTTACATAAAATTCAGTGACCATTTGGAAAATTGACTATGTAATATAAAAATGCGGTTGTGGTCCACCGATTCACTTTTCAACGAAAAAGACCAGCCACACCTTTTACGCAGCATATTTGGGAAATTGATAATTTTTTTTTTTTTTTGAGTCATCGTTTTTTGTGAACCAATAAATTAAACAATTCAATTTGACATAAAATTTACCGCGGTCAATAGAGAGGGGATAAGTTTAAACTAAGATCAAGATAAATAAGTTTATAAATCTTGTAAAGACCAATTCAATCCCGAATGACTTTAATATCAATTAGAACGAGAAAAAAAATTTCATTTTTGATACATTTTAATACCGAGAAAAGAAAAAAAAAATCAATGTAGAAAATCATTTAAAAGCGATACTTGAGAAATATAACAATGTAAAACTCAAAAAAATAAAACTTAATTATTTGGGATTTAAAAGATTTAGTAGTATTCATTGTAGATTTTTGAAACTCTCTAAAAATATTGATGTATTCGTTCGATATTTTTATAGACTTTTAAAAAAATCAATATGTATTTTTTATTTGTTTCAATATTTCTCTTTCTTTTTTCCTTTTACGAAAACAAGAGTCGTGATTAAAAATTATTTTTTTCTACTAGTTATATTTATTTCTTCTCTCTCTCTCTCTCTCCATATTCTATAAAAAGAAAATTGTAGCTAATCTCTCTCTCTCTCTCTCCATATTCTATAAAAAGAAAATTGTAGCTAATCTCTCTCTCTCATTTTTATTTTTTATCTTTACTGTGAAAAAAATTAAATTGTAACTAAATATTCTTATAATTTTAGTTCGCTTTTCATCATTTTTTTTATGAAAATATCTATTTGTAATTAAAAATTATAAGATTTTATATAAAAGATTAATTTATAATTAAAATTAAATATATTGATTTTTTGTTTACTCTATATGTATATATATTGATAATTATTTATTTAATTAAGGTTACTTAAATTTTTATTCTTCTAAATTATTTTTTTTATTATATGGGAAAGTAAAAGAGAATTGTAGGAATCACCTCCTCGTAGATAAGAATTTCACTGTTGTTATAGACTCACATAAATTTTATTTTAAAAGAAAGTTTTCAATTTTTTTTTTCAAATTCTATAAAAGTTTAAAATGAAAATTTACAGAAATCTACTAAAAATTTCCATTTTTTCCATACAAATGCATAAAAATTCACGAAATCCACATATGTCATCACTTAAAAAAAGTTAATAAAATTTTTCGAAAGTTTCACTTTGAGTACACCCCCAAATGTAAAGCTTTAAGTGACCATCTCAATTTTCTAGAGGTTGAGTTGGTTTTAGGTGAAGTGCACGATACAACCTGCAACATTGGATTCAATCAATTTCGATAGCTTGCAATTCTGAATTTATCTATGACGTAGATTAGTATGTATACCAAGTTATAATTTGCGAAATATGTGACTGAAAATTGATTTACTTGTTATATCGTGCTTCAGATAGAGTGTCCTTGGACACCAAATATCTAGAAATGTCCATTGGTGTCTTTGCGTTTATTGTTGTTAATTACCTCTAATAGTAGAGTTGGAATTAATATTGAAATGTGGTTGACGAAAATTATTATGGAATGAGTACGAATCAAATTGTTGTATGGCTACATATGCAATAGTTGGTGGTGTAGAGTTTTAGTTTTAAGTTGTTGAAGATGGGCTTCACAACTTACTAGTTTTTCATGGTTTTCATCAAAAAAACATTGTAATTTCATAAGCACAAACAACTCATGAAATGTCTTTGTATTCGTCATGTAGTCCATCAAGGATTTTCAAAGGTCAGATCTTCAATGTGAGGGGAGAATCCATTAGAGCAAGTTCATCATCCTTGCCCTTGGTTGTTTGGAAAAGTTCGATGATAGATTGAGTTCCTTTGGTAAGATTTGAATCATGATGATCTTTTGACTGACCATTGGAGGGTAATTTTGGTGTAAAGCACCAAAACTATAAAGGACTATTCAAAAAAATATTCTAAAATATTTAGTTTGATCATAAATACTTTGTACTTTGTTGAATATTGGTGCTTCAAACTTCAATTTCCGAGCTCAGAAATTACCACAATCGACACACATCAACTCGACCCAAACACTTCCTGCACCCGGTTGCCACAAGTTTCGCTCTTCTATTGACCCACAAATGGTGGATGCAATTAACCACAAAAGAAGGAAGATGAGAATGAAGCAATGATTTCACTCAAAACACCAAGAACGACTCTCTTCTTTCTTCACACACAATTGCACCACAAAGAACCGGTTTTGGAGGAATGGATATATATTGAAAATGGATTAGGTCACATATTATTGGACAAAAGAACTAATTGATTGGACCAAATAAATAATAAGGTAAATGGGCCTAACAATGATCCAAAACTACAAACAAATCACAACCACCAATCCATCTCCAACTTAGACCTTCCAAAAGTGTCAGTAGTATTCGAGTCGAGGTAACTAAGTGGTGCAAGAAATTTTCAACAACTGTTTTTATCATTGCCCGGATTTATTGGGTATCAAAAAACCCAACAATTAGAACAATTGTTCCATGCTCAGTTTTACAAAACTGAATCTGAAATTACTTTGGCTGACTTAGTGAGTTTGCGTCAAATGCCAAATAATGGGCAGAGAGTTTTCTTCAGAGGTTCAAAACAGTCAGGGGCAAATGTTTTGTGTCTTTGCCCGAAAAGGAATTTGTCAAAATCGCTCAAAGTTGTTTGAGCCTTGATTTAAAAAAGAAATTTCAGGATATGGAATTTTCTGATCTCTTTCAGTTGAGCGCTAACGTAATTATGTATGAACGTTTAATAAGAGAGGAAGAAAAAATGAAAAACTCTAGTAAATGGACTTATTATAGAGACCCAAATTTTGACGTTCATGCTGTTGGTGACGAATATTATGATCAGATCGAGATGTGTTTGGCCGAGTTGATTAAAGGGGACGCTTACCATTGTCCTATGATGGCCAAGTTTAGGGTATCAGACAAGAGTGATCCTACAAAAGAAGAAAACAAAAAGGTCATGATGTTCTCATTTGATGTGACCAAAGCTGATCTTATATTCGATAAATTGTATAAGGATAAACAAATAAAATTGAGCGACAAATATAAGTTGTCAGACCCTGAGCAAGATGGCACAATGCATGGTCACATTCGACTAATAATTGCTGGTTTTTTATCATGTGTTACATGATGTCATTGAATCAGGATGAATCACATTCGAAGCCAAGAAGAAAATGGCAGTGGATGAAAATTATTTATCACAGCCACTTGGGGTAAACATGATGACGGCCTATTTTAAAAATAAGTTGCCAAAATTCAAGTTGGTCGTAGATAATGGGGAAGAAGATTCTGAGGTACATCCTAGTGTCTTTGAACGTATCCAAAGGGAGCTGGAAAAGACGAATGTGTCTTATGTGCTAAGTGCATAGAAGAAGTAGGTGAAAGATCAAGAACAAGGCGACATCAACATTAACCAAATGTTATTCCAAATTTCCAGCCCGTGGAGGACGGGGTATGCAATTCTATAGGAAATCGCCTCGTGAGAGGCATTTCAGGTCGATGAACAATGGGAAAATGTTTAGGCCACAACCTCGCCAGCCGAACGCGTGGTATTCGTTCTAGTATAATGCAGGAAGAGTTGTACCCTTTAACGAGATGAGTAGAACCCAATAAAGACGTTTTCAATGAAACTACGGGCGAATGATAAAACAGCAGCAGGGGTTGTCACGTCCTAACGCACCCAAATTGCTCGAAGTAGCTAATAAAAATGTCCTTAAAGGCGATAAAGAGGCTAGCATGGGCGAGTCAATGGAAGAGTTACCAGAAAGTTCCTCCGGAAGATTAAAATTTGAGCGTGGAAAGAAGGATGAAGAGGATCCAGGACAACCATTCACTATCCAATTTGGTACGTTACTTCCTGTTGTAGTTAATAATTATCTATTTGTCAATGAATTCAAAAATCAGGAGAAGGAAGAGGAGGAAATGGACAATAATGAAGAAGAAGCATGTGTCCTGGAATGTGAAGAAGGACAGATATCCCAGGAGGTATATGATGGAGAAGAGGACTATGACATGACCGACATGGAAGATGAAATCGACCTCAAAGAAGAGAGGAAAAGAAGAGGGGTATCGTACAATAAACTGTTGAAGCAACTGCATCAAGAGGGTGTCCGTGAGGTAGACTTGTTGGGCGAACCGTCAGGGCGTCCATTTGACTTTTATGTATTATATGGAATGCCTAAGAGAAAAATAAGAGTGCCTCGCTTTGAAAAGTATGGTCACCTCCGAGAATACTGCCCCCTACAAGTTGGGTAATTGAAGAGGAAACACT